>JBAIZL010000006.1:31649056-31671556 GCA_036971475.1 Prosapia bicincta | reverse complement strand
ATGGCGTGTAACGTATTTGTGGATCTGTGATGTAGAACGTAAATAGACTGTATTCTATAAAGATAACTCCACGTTAAATAAGGTTTCTAACTTAATACAACCCCCAGTCATAACCACCTCTATTTGAGTGGTTCTACGCTACATGATGTACGATTAGATGGCGTGTAACGTATTTGTGGATCTGTGATGTAGAACGTAAATAGACTGTATTCTATAAAGATAACTCCACGTTAAATAAGGTTACTAACTTAATACAACCCCCAGTCATAACCACCTCTATTTGAGTGGTTCTACGCTACATGATGTACGATTAGATGGCGTGTAACGTATTTGTGGATCTGTGAAGTAGAACGTAAATAGACTGTATTCTATAAAGATAACCAGGTTAAATAAGGTTTCTAACTTAATACAACCCCCAGTCATAACCACCTCTATTTGAGTGGTTCTACGCTACATGATGTACGATTAGATGGCGTGTAACGTATTTGTGGATCTGTGATGTAGAACGTAAATAGACTGTATTCTATAAAGATAACTCCACGTTAAATAAGGTTACTAACTTAATACAACCCCCAGTCATAACCACCTCTATTTGAGTGGTTCTACGCTACATGATGTGCGATTAGATGGCGTGTAACGTATTTGTGGATCTGTGATGTAGAACGTAAATAGACTGTATTCTATAAAGATAACTCCACGTTAAATAAGGTTACTAACTTAATACAACCCTCAGTCATAACCACCTCTATTTGAGTGGTTCTACGCTACATGATGTACGATTAGATGGCGTGTAAAGTATTTGCGGATCTGTGATGTAGAACGTAAATAGACTGTATTCTATAAAGATAACTCCACGTTAAATAAGGTTACTAACTTAATACAACCCCCAGTCATAACCACCTCTATTTGAGTGGTTCTACGCTACATGATGTACGATTAGATGGCGTGTAAAGTATTTGCGGATCTGTGATGTAGAACGTAAATAGACTGTATTCTATAAAGATAACTCCACGTTAAATAAGGTTACTAACTTAACACAACCGCCAGTCATAACCACCTCTATTTGAGTGGTTCTACGCTACATGATGTACGATTAGATGGCGTGTAAAGTATTTGCGGATCTGTGATGAGGAACGTAAATAGACGGTATTCTTTATGATAAATGAAACGTAATTGTATTATTTTTAGTGTTATTTTTAAGAAGCTTTTAAATACTATATCCATTATATTTACCAGAGTTAATTCTTGTGTTATGGTTTAATAACCTATGCTATCAGTAATTAATGCTTTATATTATGCTTCTTAGAAAATGAAAACCCCATTGAATAAAACCCCAATTAAGTATTTTAGAGCAATTACTTCTCATTCCTTAAAATTGTTTAAAATATTATGACTATGGAGGTATGTTGCTAACATATGTTGGTGATTTTGTGTTAACCATATCTTATATCTTTTCGTATAATATGCATATACGCATATAATTCTTTAGTCATTATTTACTTACTTACTTTTTTCTTTGTATTTTCTAAATTTTCAATCTGTTTGTAACAATTAATAATTATAAAAATAATGCTTTTGAATCAGTAATTATTTTTGTTAGAAACTTTTAAGATATTAATTTCACACTATTAGTTCTCCCAAAATATAAACAAGGTGGTTTTTGTACTGAGAGCTCACGTAAATTTTGATAACCCATTAATTATGCTCAATAATACATAATAAAATAAATATATATTTTTAAATTAATTAATATGGGTCATTTTTATATAGGGAACCCTGACCTAGTGACTCTTGAAAAATATCAAGATGTCAAGTGTATTTGTAGTGTTTTCTCAAAGTGTTGAAAGTATGTTTTATACATAAAGTGTTTTAGAGGATCCTGGTAGCTGGAGTGCTTGAAAGGGTTTTAATTTCTCTTTATGTAACACTCGAGAAAGGAAAATATTGTTGTTAAAGGAAGGGGTAAGGGGATGATTCCCTAACAGTTACTCTTTGGAAATTTGAAATTTATAGAATTTTTATAAAAAACCCGAACGTAACTCTAAATTAATATAATTTCTAAATTGTTTCCTGAATATGGCAACATTTTTGATGTTATGTATTTGAGTACAGTTTTCTGCCTTTCCTAACGTAACGCGATTCGGAGTGTACGATTAAATTTTATAAATGGAATCAATCCGAAACGCGTCAACAGAGAAGTTATTGTTACGTTAGGAAAGGCAGAAAACGTTACTCAAATATATAGATATATTCCTAACGGAAATGAAAATGTCAATATTATTATTAATACCTAACGTTTGATTCATAAGGATAATGCTAAGTAAAATATGTACAGAGGATTTATAAATATTCGTTATAAATATAAAAGAGCCCTTTTGGGTCCTTAAATATTTTATTTTCTTAATACTTAAAAAAAAATTTGTTAAGAACAAATTTATTTCAAAGTATGTTTGGTTCTTTGTTTTTCATTCAAGTTAATATTGTCCATCTGCAAACTTGTTCACACATAGGATCCCGCTACACCTTGCTTAATTTATTTAACTAATTTATAAGTACACTATAATGTTTACCTAGTCTTTAGTGTCAAAATTTACAGTTCAATAAATGTTATTTTCGAAATTTTATATATTAGTAAACAATGACATAACACTTTTATATATTTTTGATGTTGGTAAGCATTATACTTCATAAAATATCATTCTAAATTATTTTATATTTTATTTTAAATTGCGGTTTAAATTTTGTGTTCTCCTAATGACCCACTTAAAAATATTTGATAAAATATATTTCTTTCAAATTTCACAGAATATTATATTTTATAAGTGAAAAATAACTATAATCAATTGCAGAAGGCTTTGTTTTGTGCTGTTGCCATGTATGGGACAGGCCTCTTGAGGTAAGGTAGAAATTTGCTTACCCCAGAGCACTAATTCGCAACCTGAGAGACCAGTGTTGCTTATTAGTTTGAACGACTGCCTGTCTGGGATTCGACTCTCACCCATGTGGTAACCCGGAATCGCCCCCCCCCCCCCATTCAGAGTCGTACAATGGATTTTACTTTATGAATTTTTCGAAACAATACGAACCGATTACTTATCATATTGAAAAGGGGTTTAATAATGTGTATAATAATATTTATAGATAATGTTTATTTCATAATAATAACGTTACGTAAAACACGTACAGAAGATTTATAAATATTCCTTATAAATATAGAAGGGCGTTGTCGGGTGCTGGTTTCTTGGGAACGTCTTCATTATGTCTTTCCTCGTTCCTCATTAGTTTTCAAGAGAGCGGAAAACCGGTGACAATACCTCCTTAAATATTTCCTTTTCTTAGAAACTATTATTAATTTTTTTAAGAACAAATTTATTTCTTAGTATGTTTGGTTCTTTCATTCAAGTTACTATTTTTCATCTGAAAGCTTCTCCACACATAGAATCCCGATTTACTTTTCTCAATTTATTTAACTAATTTATAAGTACACTATAATGTTTACATAGTCTTTAGCAAAATTTAGAGTTGAATAAATTTTATTTCCGAATATTTTGTAATTTTTGGAACACGTTTATATTATTTTGATGTTGGTAAACATTATACTTCATAAAATATCATTCTAAATTATTTTATATTTTATTTTAAATTGCAGTTTAAATTTTGTGTTCTCCTAATGACCCACTTAAAAATATTATATTTTATAAGTGAAAAATAACTATAGTCCATTGCAGGATGCCTGTTTAGCGCTGTTGCCACGTATGGGACCGGCCTCTACAGGTAACGTCGAAAGTCGCTTACCCCAGAGCACCCATGTGGTAACACTGCATTTCTGGCCACCACCCCTCAAAGTCGTACAATGGACTTTATTATATGATTTGGTCGTAACATTATAAAGCGATTACTTATATAAAAAAGGGGTTTAACAAAAGGTTTATTAAAAATATTTTTTTTGTAATTACGTGTGAATTATCATTTAAATAATATTTCCATTTTTTTAAATTCAGTTGAGAACATGAAGAATATGTAAAATTATGTAGTAAATTATTGTAGTTAATAGTTTATATGTTAATTATTAATGCCGTTTATTAATATAGCTTGGGGATTGTATGTCAATTAGTTATATATTTATTTGATATTTTAGACGTGTTAAGCATAAAAATGAATATGTACGTAACCTCTTTTAATAAAATATCCTTGAATCAGAGAATTAAAATTATTGTTATTTTAAAGGCACCTATTCAACCAAATACTTTTAACATTATATATATATGTCTGTGTCTTGCATAAATAATATGATAATAAGAACTTGTCCAGGTATCCACTTGAAATAAATACACAAAAAAGTAATTTCCTTCCATGCATAAGTTATTCCACTGAGACAATCTTCCGAGACGTTAAAACGAGAATGCTTAGATGACAAAAGTTTTCATCGAGCTAGCTGTGTAAAAGACAACATAACCAGAAGAAGGATTCGCATAGTTCGGCAGAACCCATCCTTAGCTTACACTCAACCTCATTATTTGTTTTGATAAAGAGTATTTTATAAAGGAAAGTCTTAGTAAATATACGGAATGTTTTTGCTAAAAGTTAATACATTTAATAAAAAAGCACTAAATGAAACTGAAGTTTTTAATTATTTCTTTACAATCATTCAATGTTATGTCTATTAGGTTAAATATCACGATACGTGAGACATCTCTTTGTTAATTTCAATGGACGACCATTATTAACAAGTCAGTAATTGTACTTTTTTCAATATAAATGCTAATTTTATGGTAAAGAAAAAAGTTTCAATTATGGAGATGTACCACTGTGTAATATGCTTGGAGCTGTGTTTCATTTTGTAACAACGTAATTTAAACAATTTTTCGAAAGTTTAGTACATATATTATTGTGTGTGTATGAAAGTGTGTGTGAGTAAATGTGTGTGTGTCTGTGTGTTGTTATGTGTCTGTATTGTTTGATTGTGTTTGTTTGTGAGTGAGAGAGAGATAGTTTGTGTGAGTGTGAGTGTGTGAGTGTGAGTCTGTGTGTGTGTGTGTGGGTGGGTGGGTGCGCGAGCGTGTGTGTGAGTGTGTGTGTGTGTGTGTGTGTGTGTGTGTGTGTGTGGGTGGGTGGGTGCGCGAGCGTGTGTGTGAGTGTGTGTGTGTGTGTGTGTGTGTGTGTGTGTGTGTCTGTGTGTTGTTATGTGTCTGTATTGTTTGATTGTGTTTGTTTGTGAGTGAGAGAGAGATAGTTTGTGTGTGTGTGTGTGTGGGTGGGTGCGCGAGCGTGTGTGTGAGTGTGTGTGTGTGTGTGTGTGTGTGTGTGTGTGTGTGTGTGTGTGTGTGTGTGTGTGTGTGAGTCTGTGTGTGTGTGTATGTATTAATGTAGTATAGTTTTACGTTTAGTTTATTGCTTATCACTATTATTATATTATGTAATGATCAGTTTTAGTTTCTATTTATTAATAAGCTAAATGCATAACAGTTTTAATCAAACGTTACTAATAGTTTGCAGAATATTTAATCCTTGCCTTGTGTGAGACAATTATTCACAATTGAAGACGTCATGAAAGGAGTAATAATTATGAAACACCTATAGTTTTTTTGCACAACGCTAGTTATATATATTGCAAAAAGTAAAACTAGGTGTTATCAAATTTACTATTTCCTCGTTGCACTTCAAAATTTATTTACCTCAAATAGTTCAAGTGAATCTTTACGAGATTCAAGAGGTAATATCATTAAAAGAACAACCGCCAGTGCTCCAAGCGGCTTCCGAGTAAACACTCCGAGTAAACATTTATACAACCTTGACGCACAAATCTTCACTCAAGATGGAGCTTTAAAGTTTAACGTCGTCACACTGTGGCTCTGCTATAAATTATGAAAAGAAAATTCTACCTCAAATGCTCCTTTAATAATTCCATGCAACCATACTGTATACCCTATGAAACACAAGAATATTTATTATATAAAAATGTAAGTACTATCTTCACTCTCAATAGCTAAATATAGAAGATATTTCCTCTACAACCCTCATAGCCCTACTGATTACAAGAATTTTTATTTCGTTATATTTTGTAATTTACAAACAAATATAGGACTAACATTTTGTACTCTATTTGCAAATATAATAGTATTAATACATTATATATGTATAATCGATTGTATTATGCGTTTTTCACCTTATTAATTATTTATATACTAGAATTTATTATTTGCCATTGATTATTTTATTAACAAATTTTAATTCATGATATCTATTAACTAAACATTTTAATTTCTGAAAAGGTTTATTAAAAAAATTCAAATATTTAAAAATTTCAAACTAAACATATCTTATAACAATAAAATACCCTTGACTCCAAATATTAAATAATGTACGAAACGTTAATGCACATTTCGGTAATAGATCAGCATCAGAGGATTAAAACTTAAATAGATAAAAGGAATGGTAGCATCTTAGAATGTGTAGTTGGTTCATCTCTATATATAGTTTAAATTTTATTGGTAAGAGTTTTTATTGTTTTAATTCACGCTATTCTATTTGTAATATTGTAAGGACACCGTCAAATTTTCTAGCAATGGTTGACTTAAAATTATTTTAAGATTGCTAAAGAAAAAGTACCATCGAATAAAACTCTCTCATTATTGAATTATAGGTTAATATAGCTATTGTAGAGATGAATAGCCAGAAGTAGATAGATCTCCTTCAAAATAAATGACATAATAATATTAGTTTATATGCATAAAAAATATAACAAATTATTTAAATGTAAAACACGAGTAACTAAAAATCAGCGATACTGTTATAAATAAACGAAATATTTATAGCTTTATGACAAGCTGGAGTACGATCACAAATGATTTTAATTAAAAAGTCCAAACTTTACTAAATGCTGTAATTAAATATGGTTGCACTTTGGTATGAACAATCCTTTATTTATATTTTAAAAACACTGTAGCTTTTTTTGTAATTACGGGAATACGCCGATAAAACAGCAAACAATTGTTACTAGTTTCCATAGTCTCCGCACGGGGGCATCGCGCCACAGTGCTCCGTTTATGGACAGCCTTTTATGACACAGTTAAAAATTTTACATTTTTAAGTATGCACATCGTCCACGGCCCAAGGAGGGTCATTTGTCAAAATTCAGACATTCTAAAATCTAATTCGAAAATTTCGTTATTTAACCCTCCTACGGCGGTGCGCATCAACACCAGTGGTAAATCCAGTTACATTTATATATTAGTTTGCCAACATAACATTGTATTTTGCCTAAATTAGTTGAGAAATTATCGAAACAAAAAACATATTTCCTTTGAATGTTATTAACAGCCTAGGTGAATTTACAACAAGTTTTCTTAAAATCGATTATTAATATTTAAACAGTTTTGTATCAATTTGTCTGACAAATAATTTTCTAAAGATAAATACGACTATAGAAAAAAATTGTATTTATAATTTTACTAAAATATCTACTTGATGTAAATACAGTGGACACCTACTCTTTGAAAAGATAATTTTGCTATGAATAACAAGACACGTTTTTCACTTAAACAATGAAATTGGAAAAAACGTTAATAAATTCAAACCTTATTGTTTTTTTTTGAAATATTAAAACAAAATTAAATTTATATAAAGATGCAAAAAGGTCGAAATGAGGTGAATTAAATGCAATTTTTTCAAATTAAATGAAACATGAGTAATAAAAATATGTTTAATCTCTGACTAAAGATCTACAGAATATCTAGTAAATACTTATATATGAGTGATTATGTAATTGTTGAATACATGCTTTTGTTTTAGTTTTTCTAACTTAAGAGACAACACATAATTAGTTAAAATGTTTGGATACACTTTTTTTATTATCTTATAAAATTTAATTTTCTTCATTTTTCATAATTACAAGAATAGAAAAAACTGCCTAATAAAAATCATATGTTTCAACTTATTTGCACGAAATAGACAAATAACGCAAGTATTGCAATAAAAGACTGTGGCAATGAATATGCAAGGAAGAAACAAAAAAAAGTCTTTCATCAAAAACACAATAAAAATGTCTTAAAAACAATATTTCATCGAAACTTTTCTCATTTAATTATTTCTAAAGAAAGTTCCAAAGAAATAAATAATTCTTTGAAGTAATTTACTTTTTTGTATTTTCTGCCAGTCCAATCGCTTATCTTCTGAATATTTTGCCATCGATAGATCGGGACCTTAGTTGTTTAAGACGGATTGTAAAACAACTTACTTGCATTGTAGCATTGTATATGTTATACACAAATGTATATTTCAATAATACAAACACTGCAACATTAAATAATACAACCATCTCTGATGCACGCTAATAAAACACACATAAATTAGTAAGTAGTATAATTTTTGCACTAAATTGGTTATAAATTATAATAGTTATGAATTATAACATAAAAATATAGTGTAACGCAACCAACACTAGAACTCTACCTCTCTACGACTGGCTCACAGGGTACCAGTGAGTCGATTTAAGCCCATGAGTCCTTGGACCTGGTTCCAAAGCCACATTAACAACACATCTAGCAATACTACAATATTAAGTCAGCGTCAATCACTGGAACAATTCTGACATTTTTCCACCACCCTCAAAGTACTGTTTGATAAGACTCATCTTAGTTACAGCAAAAAAAAGTGTGGTAATTCTAATAAGAGAACATCTAAAATCACGTAATAACTCTCTTACACAGTAAACTCTTTTTTTAAGTAAAGAAGTAACTCCTTAAAGAAGTAAAGAATAGTTGCACTTGATAATATTGCGTAAAATAATTTACGTTAGCATAATAATTGTTCTTTAAAGTAAATTATAAGTTAAATGACCCTCTAGTCAGGTACTACAAGCATGCATTATCGAACGGTGCCTGGGAAATAGCTGATCGTCTGTTTCTGAATCGATTAAATTTCATTTCCATTGAATCGCATGAGCCGAATTATATTTACAACGCTAAATGTGACAAACTTTAATTCAATCAATTCACGACAAACACGGCTAGCTGTGTAACTTGCCAACACAGTAAATGTAAGAGCTCTCCCGTTGTAATTATAACAGCATTTCATCGACACGTATATTCTCAAGATATACTGATAAAATTCTAATTATGCTTAAATTTACCACTTACATTAATTTAGATAATATATAATCAGGTTTGGTAAAGCATTTTCGTTTAAACAGCTTTTAGAAGGCTGGAGAAATACTTTTTCAAAATATTTACAAATACTTTGATACCCAGAGTTAGTACAAATGATTAAAATATCTTCTAACAATTAACTAACGTAAGTAAAGTTGTATTAAATATATAAAAGGGGGGGTGATCGTCTGTAGATTCAAGGTTAGCTTTGTACGTTAGGTTAACTAAACTAAACACACATACATATATTTAATGAATCGAGCAGAATGATATCCTATTAAGCTATTAAGGAAAAGTAAAATGTTATGGAAAAAACAGTATTTGTTTATGAGTTTTAAAAACCTTGTTTGATACCACTCTCAAGGACACATGTAAAATTAGGGTGAGTAAGTACTTGCATTAGTTTGATTTCAAGAGGGAAACCCCCCATTAGTGCAGACACAGAACATAAACGTCAGAAGAATGAGACTTATACATGAGGAGAATGTTACCAAATGTTAACTGTAGGGAGTTTGAGATGTGATTAAGGTAATGTTAGTGGTGGTTTAGAGTAGTCGTTATAGAATTTACGACGGCAAGAGTATCTTGAATGATGGAGCAGGAAAGTAGGAAAACAAGATGGTTTGAGTAGAGAAAACTGGAAGGACACCAGCCAGCAGTTGGCGAAAAGTATTAGTTGTTGGATAGACTATAATGGAGAGCGATTTGAGCTGATACGAAGGTAAGATGAAAACGAAAATACAAAGACACTGGAGGGGTGATAAAGGAATCTTGATAAGGGGGTATGGAGGGCTAGAAATAATGTTGGGATCCTTAGTGGAAAAAATTAGTTTAAACAACACAACTCAACCAAGCAACTGACAATATAAACAAGTAATATACACAAAACAAAAATAAAATAAATTCCTATAAGGTCAACAAAAGTTTTATTTTAATTACTTTTCCTGAAATTATTACAATTATTAAAAATAAAGTAACAAAACCTATGCGTTAAGCAGCTGTTTTACCGCATAACTTATAACATAAAATCAGCTATTTTATGAAATCATATTATATCTCTTATTTTAGGTCAAATATGACGAAATAGTTTAAAAGTGAACTAAACGTTTGAATAGTCTTCTTAAACAGCTCAAGAATACTAGAATATTCCCTTCAGACAGTGCGTTAAATCCTTTCGGGTGTTTATCTGACATAAATATACGTAAAGGGGACTTCTAACTCACCTGCTATTAAGTATAATCCATTTCACATTTTAGAGAAAACCTAATTTTTGTAGAATTTGTTGTCTACTTTAGAAGCGTTAAGTTAATACTAAATAAAAATTGATTTCAACACTTTTGAAGATGATTACACTGTATCTGAAATTCATATTAAATTAAATAAAACTGAAAGTTTTAAGCATATATATATATATATATATATATATATATATATATATATATATATATATATATATATATATATATATATATAGTTGTTAATTATTTGCTGTCAGTGCAATAATTCTTTACTATATAAGCTAAACTATTCGAGGGAAAACGAATAATGCGTAAAGGTACACAGAAAGTCATAGGATTTTGTGATACTTTCATTTAACATGTAGACACTATGTCAGCAATTTGAAAGATCATAAAAATAAAATAGTATACATTAAATGTTATTTAGTTAATGTTTTTAAGAGACAATATTGAGGACCTTATGACTATGGTATTTGTGAATTTTGTAAATAAAATTGCTTATCATAATTGGAAAAATTGTATTTTACTATGTAAGTTGAGCAATATTAACACATGTGAGGATCTCATGATTATTCAAAGAATTTATTTGTTTTAAGAGGATTTAGTTTCAGCGTCTGTAAAATTAATAAACTCGATTTTATCCTTAGAATATGTTTCCTAATTTCAGTTTCGCTAAATACAGTTCTATCAATTCTTATTGGAAAAGTTGACATTACGTTCTTACGGCAGTTGTAGACTAAATTATTATTTGTAAGTTCACACATGTTTAACTCAATAGATAATATTTACAAAAACTTCCAATAACAGTAATATGGTAATAATAAGATAGTACCGAGTAGTAATAATATGGTATGGAGTAATATGATATAATAATATGTATTGTGCTTACTGATAGTCAATTTACATTTAGCACGAACTAAACCGACACTTTGTCGCCAAAGAATAACTCTCTTCATTACATTACAAACAACTTCCTTTTTATGCTCTACATACCCTTTATATGTCGAGTTGCCGCTTCTAGTGATTTCCTGTCACTTCTATTTGCTTCACTTCTTAGAAGATTCTAGACTTTACCAGAACAATGTAGCTATTGTGCCTGAAAGGACTTGTAAACTTGTCGTCACATGCCATAAATCCCAGTTAGGATCATGCTAGTTACATAATTTAAATTGTAAGCTCTTAAGATAACAAATTATAGCATTTGTTTAAATTTATATATCACTTGTTACTATAATGTGTCACATCCATCTGTTTCTTCTTTTCTTTCTTGTTTTACTTCTTCCCGTCCTAAATTACACATATTACCTACTTCTCTTCAATATTAAAACTTGAGGCCACCAGACAATCTCTTTCTTGGCATTGTTATTGTTTTTTCTTTAGGTGATTTATAATTTGCAAATCTTACAACCTGTTACCTGGTATTCCAATAATGTACTCTCCCCCCCCCCTCTCTCTCTCTCTTTCTTGGTCGTTAGTTTATACCATCTGTAATACATGTCTTTCTTATTTCCTTAAGTATACATTGTCTAGTATGGTTTTGTTTATTTCAGTTTATGTACCTACCTTTAGGCATTTTTTGTCCTTCTGTATATTGTTGGGCTTATTTTATGCTCTTCTATTTCAAATACAACTCACATATCCTTTTCAATATACCTTATCAATATAAAAATAAAATACCCCCAATATCACACTATTAATAAAATAGCTTACTAAAAAAGTTATAAAGTTTAAACATTCATGTACATTTCGACGGCAAATTAATCATCTTTTCAGTGTGATTATTTCGAGCTTCAATAAGTTCGTTTTGTAACTTCAATGCAGATACACTGTCTCATGACGATAGCTAGGTCATCGAGATATATGTTAAGGTTTAAAATGAACTCTTACTAAATATAATGTGTTAGCACTATGTGCTACTCTGCATATATAGAGATATACGGAGTAGGCCTACAAATCTTTAATAAACTTCTTGTAGACAATGTAAAAGTATTTGTAAAACAAAGAAAGCATTGAAGATATAATATAATTTTCAGAAACTCAATTTGTTTGAATATATTGCTATTGAGATTTAACATTAAATAAAACATCTCATTTTACAATTCCTCGTTATTTTGTAACCCAACCCACAACGATCTACAAAGTTGGAATAAAGAAATGTAACAATGGCATCATTATCTGCTCCCCCTACCAAGTCCCTCCTTGCCTTAGTTCTCTGTAATTAAAACCCGCTTCGCAATCACAGGTATTTAAATCTCCACAGTTGGGTTGTCTCTGCTGAGTGCAATTACTGTCCCGGGCAATTCGCCCCTCGTTATTTTCACTTTAACGATTTCACAAATTATTTGTAAAATAACTTCCCTTAGTGTTGCTACGGTATATACGACGATACCTAGAGGAGGCCATAATAGGTACAAAATGTGAATCAACTTTAGCATCTCAAGGTCCGTTGCATTATATCAAAAATCTGTTTTCGTATAATTCTAAACGCTCGATGTTATAACTCGAAAGTTATAAATACAAGGAGTTTCTAAAAAATGTCAGAGGGTTTTAGTGCTTTATAGTACTTTCACTAACTTACAATTCTAAATAATGCATCAAATGAAACAGCGACTCAAATAATTTTACATTGTGCTCATGCCCATGGTTGGTTTCTTCCAACCTCCATTAGAAAGCGCTAGTAGTGCATGTGGCGACTATTTTACGTATAGCTTTTTTGTATTTTTTAGTTTGAAAGACTGAATCTGTAGTTATAGTTGAATTTGCATAACATATGCCCTTGTGATCCTCATAGATGGTACCGGATGTATGAAAAGGAAAGACTACGGGATGAGTCAAGAGTGAGTGAAGGAATGGTTGTATCAGTCTTTCACCGTAGCCCCAAGGAATCAGTTCGAAAATTTTGTTAAGCTTTACATATTCAAGTTAGTCTGCGTGGAAAATGTTAGGAAGATATTGAAAACTAACTATTTTTTTCGTTTAGAGTAATGAATTCACTGAGACATCCAGACTATAGTTTACTTGCCAACTTTGCAAACGTGGTGATGCATGACAGTGAAGATTTCTGCTATAGTATTGTATTCAGTGATGAGCTGACATTTCACTCAAAAGGACAGGTGGCCGTCAAAAAATCGCCAGACCTGGTATAAACTCTACTAAACTACGTGCTTTCGGTGTCATATCCAGGTGGAAAGTTTATCGGGCTTTATTATTTGGGCGAAGCAAATGTAAGTCGTGTCTTTTACCTTGATCCACCACTACTATGGTTATTTTCTCGAATACAACAACCCCGCCCATAGGACTTTATTTGGAAGAAAGATAAAGCAGTACGTGATTGGATAAACAATGTGATACCTAACCCCTGGATTGGGCGCCAGGGGCTGAAAGGCAGACCTTGTTCACCCGATTTAAGGCAACACGAATATTACCTTTGGCGTTTATAAACATCACGTGTACCCCACTACCATCTGTTCTACCAGACTCTAGCAACAATATTGAAGCACTTGTTGCGTGGATTACTCCAGATACACTGCTCAATACATGGGAAAGAAATCGCTTAGCTACTGGATGTGACGTGAAGAAATTTTTCTTCAGTGAAAAAACTGTTTAAGTCGCTGTATCATACATTTGTAGGTAAAATAGTAAAAACAACATTGAGTAAATGTTGTTGCATATATCATCCAACAACACTATGGGAAGTAATTTCACAAATAGTTTGTGAAACCAGGAAAATAACTAGGGACGAATTGCCCGGGACAGTAATTGCACTCAGCAGAGACAACCCAACTGTGGAAATCTAAATACCTGTGATTGCGGAGCGGGTCTTAATTACAGAGAACCAAGGTAAAAGAAGGACTTGGGAGGGGAAGCAGATAATGATCCCATTGTTACGTTTCTTTATTCCAACTTTGTAGATAGTTGGATTGGGTTACAAAATAACGAGGAATTGTAAAACGAGATGTTCCACTTAGTTTTAAATCTCAATAACAATATATTCACGAACAAAATAATATAATAATTATATTATTATTTATTTTTACATCGTACTTTCAGCAGTTTTTATGCTAAAATTGTGTTTAATTGTATCTGGTTCTGAAAATAAAATATAATTTTCATTAATCTCTTTATTTCACGAATACTTTACGATGTTTGCGAAAAATGTGTTAACGATTTGTACACCGTAGGTGCCTACACATGCAGAGTAGCACATAGTGCTAAGACATTAGGTTTAGTAATAATTTTTTTAGAAGCTTTATGTATATTTTTATGACTAACATATCGTCATCAGAGGGTGTGACTACAATAAAGTTACAAATAAAGAGCTTTAGAGCTAATTGTAACCATACAATGCATTAGAACCTATATGTTCACCCCTATCAACACCCCCTTAAAATATTAAATTCCTTAAAATAAATTCCTATATGAAACTGTTGCCCTATTTTTTTTTTATTCTAACTACCCATCGATAGAAAACTATATAAATGATTTATATTTTCTTATGTGTTTACTATTTATATGTCTTTATACATGTATTACTTTTGTGTATCTATTTACTTCTATTTTTAAATTCTATAAAACCTAAATTTAAAATTCTATAATATGTAACTTATTTTAATGGCATGGTACACAGATACACACACACATACATACATACACATTCAGAGAGAGAAACACACACATACACACATACACACACACACACACCAATTCTATATATATATATATATATATATATATATATATATATATATATATATATATATAATACGTTTTCTTGTTTAATAATTTAAAACAACATAGGTTATTCAAATACAAGAATATTTATTAATTTATATCCAAAGCTTTTCGTTGGCAAACAGTACCAACATCATCAGGAATGAAAATTAAAATAATCATTATTAATGTAATTTTCATTCCTGATGATGTTGGTACTGTTTGCCAACGAAAAGCTTTGGATATAAATTAATAAATATTCTTGTATTTGAATAACCTATGTTGTTTTAATATATATATATATATATATATATATATATATATATATATATATATATATATATATATATATTTATTTATTTATATCAATATCATTGTGTTCATTACTTGACCCTACAGTATTTCTTAAAGTTCTAAATATAAGATATGTTTCCTACATGGCATAAATTTGCTTGTAGTTGTTTGCTACATTTATATTAAGGTACGATATTGTAGATTCTTTCGAATTATTGTGTTTAATAAACTCATATTTTTTATGAATCTTACAACAATAACATTAATGAGATTTTATAATGACCTTCGAGAATTGGATATTTGCTGTAATGCAAAAAATATAATCACATACATTGAGAACATTTTGTTGTTAAACTTGATATAACACTTCTATTTAATATAGTGAAACGTTCAACTAAGTTATTTGAAAATTATCAACAGAAAAGCAGGCAGTTTAAAAACACAGTTAAATATTGATTACATAATCTAAAGCATGCAATTACGAGTTTCATATTCTCAAATATCATTTCATAGCGCACACACTGCGTGGTCTGCAAAATTTTTAATCTCTGGGACTACGAACCCCCTGATAGCGCTACGTAAAACCTGCCCCTGATTGCGTTCATGTAAATTATACCTCTACGGTAGTGAAAACAAATTAAACTCCAACGTCTGAATTCACAATTAAGTGTAAAAATGTTTTATTTACACTCAACTCTAGGACTTCTTCAATGGCTAACACAATAACTTTAATCATGCCGAGAAATAAAATCAAACCTCAGAACAGGTTCTAATTTTCAAATATAGACACAATATACACACAATAAAATTCAAAAATCTATTTTTAAAACCTCGGTACACCGTAAAACATTACATAGAGATTTTGATCTTATTTTCAATAATTTAAAATATATTTTTCACATATCAAATTGATTATATTTTTTTACCATTTTCATTTATGCGGGAAATACGAAATATAAAAAAAAATGATATGTTGTATTTCCTGCTACATCTTTATTCGTTAATGTATTAAATAATAAATTTTAATAAAAATATGTCTAAATTTCATTACATAAAAGATTGCCACACACTTTAAAGTTTAGGCTTTAGTAAACACACTACGATAATTCATACTATTGATATAACCGTGAATATTGTATCTCAGCTGTTATTGAAAATCCTTTTCGATTTTGAACACAATTATAAATTGTTAGTTCATTTTAACTAACATTTGAGAAGCCTTGTCTGAAAGTAGTTTATTTTATTGCCTTAATAAATATTCATTTGTTTATTAACAATAAATGAAATAATAGTATTAATATCATACCTAAAGAGAATTGTTATTTTATATTATCTTTGGCTTTTAAATGGAAAATCATCTGATTTTATATCTCTTCCAATACCCTTGTAGAAATAATGAATAAAATTAAAAAAACCTATGCCTTGTAAACCTAATAGCTTTAAAAACAGTCCTTTATACTATATACAACTACACTCTATCTCATATGTACTTATATCTTATATGTACTACAAACATTGCTAAGATGTGGGGGACGAATGGCCCCAGATTAGCAGAAAGAATGTCTGCCAGAAAGTTATTTATGGGATTCGGCCCTCACTCCTCTACTGTCTTTTGTTCCATAAATATTTATTTAGATATAACGCAAACCCAAAACAGAATTAATTTACTGTATTTTTTTTACAAATATCATCAGAAATAGGGTTTACGGTTTAATAATATGTACATCCGTATAATTATATATACATATTTACCAAAGGTATTATATAATAACAAAATAAATTTTTATTTAATCTTTATTCGTTAATTTATTAAATAATAAATTTTAATAATAATATATCTAAATTTCATTACATAAAAGATTGCCACACACTTTAAAGTTTAGATTTTAGTAAACAAATTATGATAATTTATACTATTGATAAAACCGGGAACATTGTATCTCAGCTGTTATTGGAAATCCTTTTCCATTTTGAATACAATTATAAATATATTGTTTATTGGAACTAACATTTGAGAAGCCTTGTCTAGAAGTAGTTTAGTCTATTGGCTAAATAAATATTAATTTCTTTAATAACAATAAATGAATTAATAGTATTATTATCATACCTAAAGAAAATGGTTATTGTACATTATCTTAGGACCTTGAATGGAACAAGATCTGATTTATATTTTATATCACTTTCAGTACCCTTGAAGAAATAACAAATAAAATACAAAATACATATGTCTTATAAACCTAATAGCTTTAAAAACTTTCCTTTATAATATATACAACTACACTCCATCTCATATGTACCTATGTGGATTAGAAACATTGCTGATGTGGGGGACGAATGGCACTAAATTAAGAGAAAGTTATTTATGTCTGTCAGAAAGTTATTTATGGGATTCGGCCCTCACTCCTCTACTGCCTTTTGTTCTATAAATATTTATTTAGATATAACGCAAACCCAAAACAGAATTAATTATATCTTTTAAAAATATATTTTAAAAAACTAGTTTATATATATGTAACATATACATCAGTATAATTATAAATACATATTTACCAAACGGATTATATAATACCAAATTAAATTTGTTTTTCATTTAGTATCAATTGATCAGGACTCATGACGAATAGCAAAAAAATAGAGTTAATTTCAGTCGATATTTCTATTTATTTTCTTGTTGTATTCTAACTCTGAACATTCTATTCTCTTATCTAGTCTAATTAAACACAAGATATGCTGACGTCACTCACTAGTAAGAGATAAGTAACTTAATGACTTTAATACAAGGCAAAAGTGATATCTAGATAACACTTAAATGAATATGTCGTTTACACGTAAACAGTAAAGACCAATAAAAGAGGCTGTACAGGACGATCAATGGTATAAACAATAACTGGTTAATCATTATTGACAATAATAATAGATGAAAATAAGGCTGACAGAAGAAGAAACGAGAACAACTTTCAGTAACTTGAAATGCATAATTACCTGGAAAACTTACCTGTGTCTCTCAGATTCAGCCTTTTTGAAAGTTGTGTTTCAGTTTTATTTACCGTAATGTGTTCTAAAATCTGACAAAACTCTACGGAAGGGTCTTGTCATGAGGGCTTTTTGATGGGTCCTATGAGTATCTCGTCACCAACCTAGCGATAATGCTTCGATTGGATAAACACGAACAATGATAAGTAAGACAAAAATGCCGGATTACCTAGGTCGTCGTATAGGTACAGTAAATATAAAACTCTTTAGATATTCACTGCAGAAAAATTTGACAGTATGAGGAGCTCCGGTAGAGGAAAGATCCCTTGGTTCCACATTACTTGAGTCGATGTTCAAATTGCCATATTCCCAACTAATCAGATAAGCTGCAAATAAACCATAACAGCCTTGATATTAGCAATTGTCAGCAACGAATAAGAAACATGAAATAAAGGAACTAAAAACAATAAAACACATAGCCTATAAAACAGATACAAACACAACTTGATAGACATCAAAATACGCAAAAGCAAGAAACACATAACACAACAAAAACAATAACACACAAACACAAAAATACATAACACTTACATATTACGCAAAACATCAAAAAAAAATCGCTTCCTCTTCCGCAAATTTAAATTTAAAGTATCATTTAAAACATCCGTCACAAATAAAAACCACCTACACAGTACAAAAACACATTAGAATAAACACAACAGAGCAAGAGTATACAAGAGTACATACAACAACTGTCCCAGCTTTGACATCGGACAAACAGGGAGAACATTTACCACAAGATACTACAAGAACACATATAAGGCATAAAAAGATACAACCCAAATCAAATTTCACCATACACATACAAAACACACTACACTCACACACCAAAATAAAAATCCTACATCAAAAAAAGCAGAAAAACAAAACCCAACAGAAAACTACGAGATATACAATCACTACAAATATTATCCACAACACATTCTAAACGACAAAACATACTCATAATGAAATACTATATTTGAAGACATAATTAACAACCTCTCTACGAACGGCAACATATCACAGAACAGAAATACACCCACAGACTCACAGCAACACAACACACCTTAGCAACAGTCTTGTCCGTGACAACAGGATTGAATAATGCGCTGACCTAGCGCTAAACGCGAATAGTGATTTTTTTGCCACGTTAATACCAAAAGTATAATTATAGAAACACCTCAACATCTACAACAGAAAAACTTCAATAAAAAAAATATAGGCTATTAATTAAACACAGTTTATATAACTTTTACTGGAATAAAAATATTTTAATACTGCAAGCTTTCACTAGGACCTATATAAACAGGTTTGTTAGAGTAACGTCTAACCTGCTAGTAATGCTGTATTGACGCATTTCTAATGCCCTCCGTTAATTAAAAATTTTAATGAACACATACATGTATAGTTCTAAGAATAGAAAAAACATACGAATAAAATATATTCTACACTTTTAAACAACAGGTAAAACTGAAAAAAAACAAAGAATATGAAAGAATAAAAAATAAGTTGTGAAAGTTCCTGATTGTTTTTCAGTTATTGATGTCGAGGGAGAAAATGTGTTTAACTCTTTCCAATAAATACAGAGCTTACAGTTTATAGTAATAGCTAATTTTAAATATAATGTACCCTAGCTTTACAACTGCCCCTACAAGTGTACAATTGACCCTAAGTTACAAGTGTACCGTATACGTGGCCAACTGACGCCTAAATTAGCTTTTTAATTTTTTTTCAAAGAAATTAACACACTTTTTAAAGCGGATGTATTCTTTGGAAAATATTTTGCTTTGTAGTACGGGTAGTGAAAAGGCTACATAATTTATTACTGTTGCTGAAGACAAGTTATGTAACTTTTGTTGCAAACTTTCTACATAAATTATTTAACTTTACAAGTGTAGTTAAAGGAAAGATAGTATCATGTTAGTATTTGTTTTAGTCATGTATTCTAACCAGTAATCAAATATAAAAGTTGAAAAAAATTTAAGTTTAAGAAAAATGGTTTTTTAGTTATATAAAAATAAATAAAAAAAATTAGTTAATTTTTATTTTTTAAATTCTTAATATACTCATTATTACTTCTTTTAGGATTATTTGTATATATTAGAAGACTTTAAACCCATTCACTCTTAAAATAAAATGAACGCATATACTTATTCAACCTAATTTTACAAGTGTCCTGGAGAGTGATTCCAAACAATGTTTTAAAACTTATAAACAAATAAAGTTTTTTCACAATTTTTTACTTCTATAAAATATTTTTTTGTTCACGCGTTTCAGAATAACTACATTCTCAGAACTTTAATAGTAGTTTTACAATGAGTACTAACAATGTTTTAAGAAAACGTTATTCCGAAACGCGTGAACAAAGAGAGAATATTTTAATGTTAGGGAAAGTAGATGTACTGAAATGTATATTTAATTATTTATTAGAAATTTTATGTTTATATTATAATGTAAAATTTTATTAATTATTTACAGGACGTCGAAACTGATAGAAGAAGTGATATTTTATCTTCAACAATAATTATTATTATTTTAAATATAAGATGTTAAACCTTTAGTACGAATATGTTATTATCTATAGTTTAAACCCAAATTGAAAACAAAGATCTGCAACTTATATAAGCATTGAAAACATATGCTTTTAATTTTACGAACGAAATATGACTATGGGTAAAACTTAAATTTTTTAACATTAATCTTTATGAAATCTGTTCCATAAATAATTTCTCTCTATGCAAAAGTATGTACCTTTGAAAGAACTTCGGCATATGTGTTTCTAAATCAAATTCATTCATAACAAATTTCTAAACGTTTCAAATAGAATAATTACAAATAAATATTTATTTCTGTATAAACTATATAACTATATATATATATATATATATATATATATATATATATAATTCACAATTTAATTTATATCAGGTGGTAAAAAAACCTACTAATAACTGATATTTTGCAATAACGCTTTTCCCAATAGACCGGTGCATAGTTCAAGACTGTTGCTCAGGTGTGTTGTATTGGTGTGTTTGTGTGTTGTACTGACACCGATACCACCCACAAGTGCAACAGACTTCTCCATACCTCACAGCTTCGAACAATGCACTGAACTAGTGTGAATCACGATTTCCAAAAAATATCAGTAAATATTGTTGTTTTTTGCCTACTTATACAGTATATAAGTACAGTAAACTCCCGATTATCCGTGGAATAGGGTGGCCCGGCAACGCCGGATAACGAACTCCCCGGATAATCCGCTATGAACAAAGAATGCGCATAATGATCGATAATCGATTATTATACCATAAGTTACACATTTAATGACCCCGGTTAATGCAATTCACAAATCATCTTCAGAGGACAAAATAAATACGGAAAATAATTTAAAATGTCGATGTATTTGACGGATTATAACATGTACATTTATATGTCTAACTATTTACAATACGTACATAAGGATATGTCAAAAGTAAGTATGTATGTACATATGTAATTTCCTTTACACATAATACTTTCACTTTTTAACCAAAAAATTTGTCATATTCGTCTGTTTTTTTGTGAGCATTGAATTAGCTTGAATTTGCGATCTAAGATTCTTGAGAACCATTTTGTCGCACAGTGTCTACTTGTGTCACAAAGCCATAAAGATCGATAATGTATATGACAAACATGGATAATGCATATGTCACGTCCTAGACTATTTATAGCCGAGATTAGCTGACATTTGTTTACAATCTTAAGATACATATTAGGTTTTCGGGCGTCCAAGCATTTTATCATTGTCTCTTATATACAGTAGTCTGCTCGCCCCTTTTATTTCGCTAGCCTGCGTCGGGGTGCTTCCCTTTCAATGTAAAATTTAGTACGTACATATTTACATATCTATTCCCTTCATCTTAACTTCTATTAAGCCTTATATGTAATTATGTCGTAATTCACCGTTTGCAAATTCAAACACATGAATCTGATTGGAATAAAAATTGGATATTTGTAAAACAATGGCAGACCCCGAATAATCCTCAAACCGGTTAATAATCTCAGCTGAAAATATTCATATATTTTTGAAACACTAACATAATCTATTCTAAGGTTTT
>JBAIZL010000006.1:31579056-31644056 GCA_036971475.1 Prosapia bicincta | reverse complement strand
TTGAAAATATTTCTAAATGAGCTTTACAAGAGCGACTCATTTAACGTTTTTGTGACGTTCTCCTTATAAGTTATTATTCCAAAGGCAGTTTTTACTCTATGTTATAGGTTTTCCTTTCAAGCCTGGAATTATAACTGTTTCTATTTACCTAATCCAGCATTCTTCACATTCCATGCTCATCTCAATTCATCCTCTGATGGATTATCAAACCCAAGTCATCTTTTCCCCCACCTATTCTTTGACCCCAAACAGATCTGTTTTTCTATTTTAATTTGCTCTTTCAGCTCATATAAAACTCACTAGTGAGTTTGAATAATTATAGGTTTCAAGTAATTCAAATTTTGATAATTTACATCACTGCCTCTAAAATTCGAATATCAACTAGTTTCTAATTTACCACTCATATCATCTTTATATATGTCATTCGACCTTGAAATATTGACTTATTATTTATGAACTTTATTTCTTTATATATAGTTTTCATCTGTTTTATAATTTTTAATGTAATTATTCATGATTCTGTGCCAAAGAAATTACTTCTTCTTTAGTATACAACATCAAGAGCACAGTGGTACAATATATTACAATGAAAATATTGGAAAGAACCCCAATACCACAAAAATAATAAAAAATAATAAATAAAACAATCTTAAGTAACTTGTTTTATTTGTTATTTTTGATTATTTTTGTAGTATTGGGGTTATTTCCAATACTTTCATTGGTTTTCTTTGGTGTCAGCATTTTTCAAAATTGTAAATAAGTACAAAAATAACAATAATCTTTGGTTTACTTCATTTTTTTTTTAATGAGAAGGATCATTGTTTGATCGAAATATTCGAATTTCAATAATGTTGTGTGTTTAATGTGTGTCTATTTCTTTCAAACAAAATACATTTTTGTACTATTACTACAACAAAAATTTGTCAGTTTCCTATCTAATCCAATAATTCGTCAATTCGTAAATATGCTTCAAGCTCTACCAGAAGTTATATATATATATATATATATATATATATATATATATATATATATTTAAGATCAAATAATATACACAAATACAGGAATATTTAATTTATTGAATAATAAACTCAAAGCTTTTCGTTGGTTTACATTACCAACATCCTCAGGAGTTACAATACTAAGAATGATAAAACAAACTGTCTAACAAACATGAAGCTACTAGATAAAGCAATACACAGTTGCCAAATCTATTACAATATTGCCAAACCTATTCCACTGCTGCCACAACATTATATACATTGAACAAAGTATGGTATTTAGAACGTATTTGAATTTGTTCATCTATTAATTTGTTATTAATATTATGCTTGTAAATTTCAAATGCTTCACATACGTTCATTTTTAACCCTTTATTTACTTCTTTTATAATTTTCATATTATTTATATTAGGAAACATATGATTATTATTAATACAATCTGTTGCGAAATTAGACTTATATATATTTGGTTTTAAAAAAGCATTAAAATGTTCTTTATACCTTTCTTTTAATTTTTCTTTGTTTGTCCTATATAAACTTTATTACAAAATTCACATTCTATATATATATATTTATAACTTTGATTTAATAAATTAAATTATTCCACTTGCTTACCCCTTCTTTATTTTCATCCTACCTTTTATTTTACCATTTATACCTTATTTATTAAAAATAAATATATCTTAATTATAATATTTTCATTTATCATCCTTACTCATCTTTTACATTTATTTATGTTCCTCTTAATCCTTTCAAATTTACATTTATTTATTATTAACCGAGACTCTTTCTTACCTGGTAAGTATTAGGATATACCTTTCCTAACACCATTTCTTCTATCCCTAACCCTAAGCCTACCTAAGACCTACCAGTTGCCCTGCAGTGATAAAATGCCCTAGGCGAGATTTTGGTCAGTCAACCGAACCCTGTAACATCCCTGGCTATGGCTAGAAATAAGTTCCTAGGTTTCGTTCAAAAACCAATCAGCGGATTAATTCCCTAAACCAGTATAATGCTTGGGGTGGGGTGCCTGCTATTTGAGGTGTTTGGTACTTAGAAAACTTTTAGTAAAAAATTGTGAAACTGTGTCATTTAGCTATATCAACACTAACGACAACTACTGTAGTATAAAAAATACTATTTTTTTATTTATCAGGGGGTAAACACGCAAACATTTACAAGCGTTATTTATTTCTCTTATTCAGCATTACTATCCCCTTGACAACATTTTTAAAACAATCATGAATCTCTTTAATTTTAGTGCAATAAATTAATCTCATTTATTCGTTAAAAATATTGAATCATTACATTGAATATAATCATTAACTTTATGAAATAATCTTTGACATAATTCTTGCGGAAATTTTTGATGTCCCCTTAAAAAATTAAAATAATCTCTTGCAATTCCTTTGGCTTACATATAATTATTTAAACAAATTAAAATCAATATAACACTTATTCTTATATTACTCTCCTAAATGGTTATAATGTAACATTGTTATAGATTTAAAGCTGTATCCAATAATTAATTTTCGTATCATTTTAAGGGCAATCCACATTTTCTAGTTTTAACAATTTTTAATAACCAATAATATTCCCATTCCACAAAATCTTATTTTCAGAACAAACATTTAGTTAATTTTCTAGAACGTAATTATTTCATGAGTTGTCTTGATTCTTATTTCCATATATCACTTCAAAAATTCTAATTGTCCAGACTAACGTTTATATAATTGTATATACCATAAATATTTAATGAATTTTCATGATTATTATTTCTATATATATATATCCTCAAAAATATTTATTTTCACTACCAAAATGTATTTAATTTATTACACATTTAATTTTTAATGAATTTATATAACTATTATTTCTGTATATATCACCTTAAAATTTCTAATTGTCAAGACAAAATTTTATATAATTTCACATACAATAAATTATTTATGAATTTTCGTTGTTGTTGTTGTCGCGTGACAAGTGCAATAAAAACAATAAAAAAAGAAAAAAAAGTGTTCAGAGAAAGGTAGAGAGAGCACAGTTACACGGGTCCAAAGGTGTGAAGCACTGCACTGGCCACATTTGCAGCTTTGTCCGTATAAAGGGTCTCCCTAGAACAGTTTAAGTCAATTTTAAATAGTGCTGCAATGATGGACGGGCAGTTGAAGAGATGATCGGGATCAAGCTGTATCCCTGGGCAGTGCCTACATTCAGGGTATGTTCTTGATCCATCAGGCAAGATTTTCATGTCTTTGAGGTGCATTGTCCTCAGTCTGGCAATTGTTTTTGTTATTTCCCTGTCGAAGTTAAGCTCGGGAAGTGATGATTTTCTTTTGTTGTTATGGCAGAGCTTTTGTTTTGCAACGCCATTTACGTCGGAAGATGTAATCACGGGGGCTGGTTGCAATCAGCAACTTCCTTTGGTTGCCAATCTTCCTTGGCCAGAGAATCGGCCTCTTCGTTCCCTTTGATGTCGACGTGTGCCGGGATCCATTGAAGCGTACAAAGCTTCGTCTTTCCTCTATTAAGGACAGGAGGGTATTGATCTTTTGGGCGAGGTTTGTATTTCCTTTTTGGAGGGCCTGAAGAGCAGATCTGCAGTCCGTGAAGATTACTATGCCATCAGAGGGGTTGAGTGTTGTCCAAGTGAGGTAAATACTCAGAGCTTCTTTGATTGCGATGAGTTCGCTTGTGAAGTTGGAGGCGATTTTGCCTGCTGCAATTTTGTGTCTGGAAGATGAGCCATCAGGGTAAATTATAAAGATTCCGGATCCACCTCTATCGCAGTCAGAATTCGAAGAGCCGTCGGTGTAAGCAGCGACCAAGTGTGGTTTTAAAATCTTGGCAATAGTTTCCATTCCTTTCCTCTTGATTGTTTCTTGAGGCTCTTTTTTGGTGCAGGGTTCGAGGAGATTCAAGTTTATATTCACAAAGGAGGGTGGTTTGACCGGGAACCTGGGTTCTTGAAAGATGTCAAAGCCCGTGTGCTGTAGGTTGATGTCCTGTCTGATGTTTTTTTCGTACTGGAGAGTAGAAGATCTTTTTAGCCTGGTTTTTCCCGACCAGTTCCGAAAGGTGACTTTTTAGATATGTTGTTCGTGATTGCTCCTGATTTTGTTTGTGAATTTCACTGTAGCGAATTTTCTCCGATTTTCCAATATAATTAGGCCACGTTCGGTTTCAGCTTTCAAATTATTTGTAGATGAGACGGCTCCAATGATGGCTTTGGAGGCTCTGTACTGGACGGAGTCGACTTTCGAGGATGAAGATGCTGGAGCCCAGATTGATGCTGCATATTCAAGGATTGGTCTGATGAGTGTCGTGTAAGTATTTAGGAGTGTCTTTGGTTTGGAACCCCAGTTTGAACCACAAAGTCTGCTCAGGATGCTGAGTATTTTCAGAGCTCTCTTTGAAACTGTTTCAGTGTGCTAAGTAAATCTAAGTTCCGTATCGAGTGTGAGACCAAGGTACCTGGGGTGCGTGACTTGTTTGACGGTAGTATTGTGGAGCCTAATGTTAGGATGGTGAGTCTGCCTGTTCTTTCTGTCTGTTGAGAAAACACAAGATTTGGATTTATCAGGGTTAATAAGGATCTTAAGGTCTTTAGCCCAGGTTTCGATGCCAAGCAGGTTGGTATTCAAGGCTTGTTCAGAGACTGAGATATCAGAGTGTTTATGCCAGATAGCGATGTCGTCTGCATAGCAGGCAATTTTAGCCTCATTGCATATGTGTTCATGGATGGTTTTTATATACATGAGGAAGAGCAGAGGGCTGAGGACCGATCCCTGTGGGACTCCCGCCCACGATCTGTGCGTCTTGGAATACTTTCCATTAACTCTCACAACAAATTTTATATGTCTGAGGAAATCGTTTATCCAGAGCAATGAGTTGCCATTGATGCCAGCACTGTGTAAAATCACAATGGGATTTTGCCTCCAGACTCTGTCAAACGCTGCAGAGAGGTCAAGGAAGACAGCGGTAGTCTTTTTGTGGGGTTTTTCTTGAAGTCCAACGATGATGGACTGAACCAAGTAAAAACGTTGGTCTACTGCTGTTTGGTAGAAGTGTAAAATATTACGATCGATTAGCCAGTTCATGATTCTTGTGTGGATGATTTTTTCCATTAGTTTGCACAGGATGCTGGTTAAGGAGATAGGACGGTAATTCTTACAGCTGGTGGCATCTTTGCCTGGTTTCAAAATCGGTATAGTAACAGACTTCTTCCATATAATGGGCAGTTTGCCTGATTTCCAAGATAAGTTGAAGATTTGGAGAAGTGTAAGCTTGACAGACGCTCCAAAGTATATAACCATTTGGCCGAAGATGAGATCTATACCTGGAGACTTTTTGGGGTCGAGGTTACGGATTGCGCACTCGAATTCTTCCAAAGTGAGCTCATCAGTGAAGATGTCTTTTTGCTCAAAACGTTTGCTTTCTTCTATGGCTTGCTTGTAGTTTCACCTTTGATTTCTGTCTTCGTTTTGGAAGCTCAGTCTTCTTGCTTTCTCGTAGTGTGTGGCCAGAATGTTGGCTGCCTCTTTGTCAGTTTTGGACGGTTTACCATTGTCTGTGATAATATTAGAGGTGGGGGCCATTATTTTGTAGGACGCTGCCTGTATCAAGGGATTTGATCACCTTCCAGTGTTGATGGTCTTTCCTAGGATCTAGCCTGTTGCAGAGATCTGCCCATTTGTCGCGTTTGCAGGTGGAAATTTCCTCTTCAACCTTTTTACAGATGTCTAATAGCTTTTTTCTATTTACAACGTTGTTGTTCTTCTCGAGTTCATTACAGGCCATATCTCTTTCGTGAGTCAAGGTGTCAATATTACGATCCTTCCAATAGGGCACCCAATTGTTCTTTCTCTTTCCCCTTGGGATGGAGAGCTTTGCTGCTTTCTGTATACCACAAGTGGAAATTTGAACGAGATTGCCCAAATTTTAGGTGGCTGGTATTTGTTTGCAATGGGTTTCAAGGGTTTCTGTGAAGTTATCCCAATTAGCTTTGCGAAAGTTCCACGATTTGTTGTTTTGGGGTCCAGAATCGACATCAAGGTTGAGGGAAGTGATAACTGGGTAGTGATCACTGATGCCGGTTTTAACAACTTTCCACTCAGCAAGGTCGAGGTGTGAGAAGTCAATTGCTGTGATATCGAGGGGGGAAGTCGTGCCATTTGTTTTTGATAGGTAGGTGTTTTCTCCTGTGTTTAAAGTTGAGAGATCTAAGTCCAATAGTAGGTCCTCAATATCTTCTCCCTTGCTGTCAAGTTGGGGGCATCCCCATGAGGGGCTTTTGGCATTGAAATAGCCAAGAAGTAGTTTGATGTCAGAAGAGGAGGGGAAGAGGTGTTTAATGAAGTCCGAGTCAAGTACAGAATTGTCGGGATGGTATACGTTGACAATTGATATTGTGCATTTGGGTAGGAGAAGATTGATAGCATGTGCTTCAGTATTGGAATCATTAGGTAGATTGTGAGCTGGTGAGAATCCTTCATACTTGACAATAGGATTTTTAACAAGGAAGGCAAGACCCCCTCCGAGTTTTTTTGTTCTGTCTTTCCTAATAACCGTGTAGCCTTTGATCTTGAGGCTTAGATTTGGAATTAGTTTAGTCTCTTGTAGGCAGGCTATGTGGATATTATTTTCGTGAAGTAGGCATGAGAGTAAGTCCATTTTTCTCTGTGTGCCGTTAACGTTCAACTGTAAGATGTTTAAAGTTGCAGGACACAACGCGTCAGCTGTTTCAGACGCGATAGCATTGGCTTGTTTAAGAGTCGCAGTCCTCGTAGCATATTTGTCGGCGTGCCCCCGGACTGCAGGTTACGGCGCGTCGGCTGCCCCGAACGCGGTAGCATTAATATCACATATGTTCATTGCACTAGTCATGGTGAGTGCCATTGCCTTGAGAGGTTGGACTTCTACCTGTTGGTCCGCGGGAGCTATTTTATTTCACTCCTACCACCCAATGGTAAACCATTGAAGGCATTCCCCTATCCGCCACCTGGGAACGCGCTCTCTAGGGGTTACAGGCTCCCCCGAGAGATGAATTTTCGTTAAACCTAAATATAATTGTGAAATTGGTGTTTAAACCTTGAAATTTTATTTAAAATTGAGCTCCTGGAAGAAGTATTTATTTATTTTTCTTTTGACTTACCTTTCTCCTCTTGGAGAACGTCATCTTCGAATTCCAATTTGTTTCTGCAAATAGATGCACGTCTGGCGTGGTTGAGAAATATTTACGTACTCCCTCTTCATGGCCTGGCAGTGCGATCTTCTTCTGCTATTATTTTGCTGCTTTTTGAAACGGCTTTTACCACCGGATTTGCAAATTGTTTATAAATTATACTTTAAAGTTTACTCGGTAGAAAATTCCTAATCGATTACTTTTGACAAATAGTTCCGACTGTTTATAAATCTTCTGCGGCGGTTATACCCTGGCAGGACTAGAGATTTAAGCCCTAGCCTGCCAGGTTTCCTTTTATGGGACAACTTGATCTGATGTAGGCCTTCTCCCTCTGGCCGCTATTTTTCAGATTAAAAAATTAAACATACGTTGCAGCTTTCATCCCACTCCTGCCTTTATCTTTCTGGACGCTGATTATCAGTACTTCTTATAGCAAAACATCTTTGGTAGTTTTTTATAAAATTTAATAAATTAAATACATAATAGTATATATATAATTATATATAATAATATATATAAAAATATATATAACATACATAAATTAAATATATATAAATAAAAGTAATATATTTTAAAATTTAGCACTGCCTTACATTTATTTTATACCTATAATACGGTTGTTATTTATTACTTTATATTTGTTATATGTTTCTTTTGAACATTTTGTGAGTTTATAATTTTTTATATAATCAATTTCAACTCATGTGCCTTCAAACGGCATTTCTGCTAGTTTGAGTGTGCTTGTGTAAAATGAAATTATTTTAGTTATTTTATATTTAATTATGTCACACATATTACGAGAGCGAGAGTAGGAAAAATAAATGTACCGAGAAATACATAGAAACTCTGAGATTGAAAATTACAGGCATTCTCAACACATTCCCAGCGTGATTACAGATTCCTGTCCTCGTTTAGTATTGCAAGACAAAACAAATGTTTGATGTAACAGAGTTATACAACTATTTTTCTCATTTAGGAGACAAAAAGAACAGTTTCCCAAGAGATTATTGTAATTAATAAATTTAATATTTAAAAACCGCAATTTGTTGTTAATATTTTTTAATGAAAAACCAGAAGAGTCATCATCACCATTATAAAACATTACAGTTCAAAATTACCTCTACTAAATCTAGACTACTATTACAACTATTTCAGAATAAACATCTAACCTAGGTTAAACTAATCACTTGACCTAAAACGTAAATGTTAACATTAAAATAAGCAATTAAAATAATTCAAAATACAAGTAACAAAACCTAAACAAAAATACTATTATATTTAAATAAATCGATTAGTATTCCTTAAGAAGGCGATGACAAGGTCTATAGCTGTGATTTCGTCTTCTAAAGACACTTCGAAACTTCCTCGGAGATCGTCATTAGTTTCTAATTACTTAATATTTATATATTAGGTAAATTTAACAATCAAGTAATTTTTCTTCCACCGTTTGTTCAGTTTTATTTATATTTCCATCTTCTTCTTTACAGTTTTACTTCTCCCATCCAACGTTTCCATTGTTCTCGGCTATTGCATTTTTTAACCTTTAGGGTCCTGGCAAAAACATTCCTTCAGGTTAATTCTCGATCATCTATGTCTCGTATCTGTGTATGTTCTCACTCGTTTTACTACTATACTATTTATATTTTAACTAGCATTCTTAAAGTGAAATAATCTTTTAAAGACACAAAAACCTTTATTTCATTGTTAAAATATCTATTATTCTTGTCGTGTAAAAAAAGGTTGAGTAGAAACAACCAAAAGTTTGTAGAAAAGACACTATAATTGTAATGTTTCGATGACGATAGAATAAAGAGTATGGTAAAAAAAATTAATAAATTATCTGTCACATCTACACCCTTAATTTTTAACTTAAATAAACCTGCTCAGCTAATTTCACTTTCTCTTAAAAAACGACCCCGCGCAGGCTTATGTGTTAATGGATATCGCGTGAATGGACTAAAATAGGGGCGAGGGGGGGGGTTAATTTGCATGGTTAATTAACTGTGGGACAGGAGGTAGAAAGTAATTAATGACCAATGCTTAGAGTTATATTGTTTAGGCGATGTCAAAGTTTTTTCTCATAAGGAATCGTAGCATAGAGTAGAAACGTGTGATTAGTTAATGGTGAGCCTAACTGGAACGTGAAACTATGTCCCTGCAACCAAAAGAAAAGTACCATATGTGACAAAATAAACCGTTGTAAGATTTTGTTTTAATTTATTTACAAACACATACGAGTAAAAAGAAGCTAAATCACCTTGACTCTGGTCTGAACATGTTCCACATGAATCCGTTCGATTTGAGGCTGAACTCTGGAGGTTTTGTTTATACATTACACAGTTTGTATCTTGTAATGAAAACGGCCAATGTTTTTAAACATTTTTTTCTCCGCCCGACGTTTAACCAGAATGCATAAACATTTCTACATCTTTACTCATTAGTTGTTGGACAAGCTTGTTTCTTTCTCGGTCTACAGAATTACAACGAATACAGCTGTATGTCTCAAAGGCTACACGCAACCAGTTGTTACTTAGAGGTTATTTGAAGGTTAAGTGTAACAATTTTTCAAATGAAATTAGATAAGTATACAGAAATATTCCATACTTTAGTAGATTTGTATTTTGTAATTGCCCTAACATGATTTTTTTAAATACACTACTCATAAATATTAATGTATCTGTAACGTTCAAGCCCTTTTACTGGGGGGGGGGGTAAGTATTACTTTTATCTTTATTTAAAAAATGTGTGTTAATTACTAATTAACAAATTAATTAGCCTTACTTACCAGGGCTTCTAGTTCTCCGTCATAGCTCAGGCAGATGCTGTCTGTCTATGGCGGTCTTTTAATCTTGAAGGTAGGTTACTTGAATTGATAATTTAAAGCTTTAAAATTCAAAGTTATAAAATTTATTAATCAATGACAAATTACAGAAGAACAAATGACACCATGTGTCGAGTAATTAACTTTTGATTACTGCTAACTATTCCATACATATTTTAATTACTTGTTAACTTTACAAATTTATATATATCGAGGAGGTAGTAACTTAAGTTTTTCCAATTAAATTTTAGAAGTGAATATTCAAAAGACAATTTCTACTGTTCATGTGTTAACCGTTTATCATTTAAAATTCAACTTAGTTAACATTAAAATACATTTTCTTTATTATTATCTAAAAAGTACCTGGTTGTTCACATTACTTGTAAAACATTATAACACATATAATTAATTATTGCTTAGTACGCTAATCACTGCACATCGCTCTTGCATCTAGCGCTCTTTAACAACAAATAATACAAAACGTTTACTTATTTGAAACACATAAATAATTGCTTCTGACTTCTTCTTTAGTTGCGTTAATAAAATTTGGTACCGGCCTTGACATCTTAAATTTTGAATACTGGAAGCTTATAAATTTCTAAGTTATGTCCGAAAATGCCATGACGTCTGTTCCGTTCGGGAACCCCTGGGTGACTGGGGCTTCTGTAAGGGCACGCCAACGCAATTTCCCACCCTTAATTATTATTTTGAATATTCTGATTGGTTCACAAGTATCGCGTTATGCTTACGTCATATGGCGTGAGGTGGCTAATTGCCTTAAGTTACTAACTCGTACGATATTTTTCTATTTCCCCCGCTAGGAGCGCTCACCATCTACGCTAGCTTCACAATGTGCACCAATAAAACAAAAAATTTTCTTTTATATTGGGACGATATAATTATAAAAATTAAATATATAAATGAATTTATATGTAACGCCTTATTTTTAAGAGTGTTACATTTTCTCTTGTGGACTTGAAAAGAAAATTTTTGTTCGACATTACATCCTATTTCTACTTCAACAATTTATACATGAGTGTGTGTGCAGTGCAGTCCCCTTTTACATTTTAATTTACTGAATAAAGTAATGTATTACATTATAGTACTAGAGCTATACATTATGAAAGCTACTTTCTGTCACCGAGTGCTACTTCTTTTTTAAAGAACATAGTAAATTAATAAAAGCTATTATAATAATAACAAAGCTACATGGTTGAAAATGTAATTTGTTTTAAAGATTCACAGCCACCTAGATCAATACTATCATTTGCTAAGTACGTTTTCGGAGTGTCTTTCATTATATTTCGTCCATTGTTCTCCTGAGTATTCTAGAGTACTCTACATAAAGCCTTGAGTGCCTCGTTTCTGAAATCTATTCACAAATATTACTTGGAGAATGTCCATTGTTTTATGTTGCTAATTTAGAAAAAGCGTTTCTTGAAAAAGATGTGTTGTATACCCTCAAGTTAAGTCATAAGCGTCGCAGTTAAATGAATTTATTCTTCTAAACAGTTACTTATCCAAATAAATTGAGAACTAGCCTCTTTTTTATTTTAATTTATTTAGAAAATAACCAATAGAAATGATTTGCGAGTAATCTACTTTGATAATTTCCAACTTATATTCAATTCCTTCTATCATTTCACACTCTTCTTATACATATCTTTTTCAGTTTTTTAATCGTTAATCAAATACTTTTTATCCATTCACTCAAGTTCAAATATATTATTTTAAACTTGTAGTGGATATCATTTGATGTTAATAGTATTTTTTTTAATACTAATTTATTAGTTTAGTTTAATAAGTTATTTTAGTTTCATGTGGGAGCAAACCTTTTCACGGAAGGGGTAGGGTATGCAATATAGTTATTTCTTCCCTTTTAGCTTAAATGAGTTTTAACATATAATTTCATAAAAAGCTGATTTTATGTTATAGAATATGTGACAGAACAGCTGTTTTAATGCATAGATTATGTTATTTTATTTATATAATAATTGTAATTATTTAATAAAATGTAACTAGAATAAATTATTTTCTTCTTTGACCAAAATATGAATTGACTAAAAAAAATGATTCTTTATATTATTTGTTTCTAATATTAATCTACCAAGAAAATTATTTTTAATTGGCCAATTATATTACAAATGTCATAATATTTGAAATTCTTGCCAGGAATTAGCAATTGTAAACATAAATAGTTCCTATAAAACGAGTCATAAAAACCGTTAGAGTCATTAAAAAATATGCTTTAAAATGGTTCTTAAAACATTCCTATGTACGAAAACTCGGTTAGAAAAATTAAACTTAAGAAAAGATCGAGAAACCCACGAAAAAATGCCACTAACAGAAGATGAAGTTCCTAAGGACTGTATGTATGGATTTAAACTTACAAAATCTCACAATGTAGATTATAAAACTTGTTCCGGTAAAAGAATGGTCTCATTCAGTTAAAATAAAAATAAATGTAATGTATTTAGGTTTAAGAACCACATCGATCTACAGTAAAAACTCACGCTGAAGTTGGGAAAGCCTTAATCTGAGTAATCAGTAAGGATTTCGTTATGGAAAATTTTGGAAAACTGGACAGTTCTATTATTTCCTTGAAGTTCTGGAAAAGTGGCGGAGTTTGTACGTTCTTGTTATAGTACTGGTTTTTTTTCAGCGGCAAACATTGGTAAATGCTTCACAGAAGCGTGGATCTAAGAGATCATATTCTGGCATTAGGTGAACGTGTTTATTAGAACATTATTCGTGTAATTATTAGTGTTGGCACATTTCGAAGATCAAATAGTGTTTTGAGATAGTGGAAGTCCTTTTCAGGTCGCCCAACTAAGTCTGTGCAAATGAAACCACGGAAGAGTGTTGCAGCAAATGCTACAGTAGTAGAAAAAGCCTAAAACTAACATCTATACAACTGAATTCATGCAACACATCGCGTCGTAATGACGACTTCCTATTCTACCGGCTCTTTATTAATTAAGTAAAGTTAGTTTTTCTTTCTAATACTCTATCATATTGACATAAGGTAATAAAAAAAAGTAGATGGAATTTCAAATTCTGTAAATTGTCAGGAATATCACAATATATGTCGTTTTATAATGATTATTCCTTCTGGGTTTTTCAGCCGGATCTCAATCAATTCATTTGTCGCTAAACTCTTTGTGGAAGCTTTGGTTTTTCTTTCGCTTAACCCTATACAAATGTTATTTTCTTCTTTGTTTCTTTTCTCCATGACTTATCTATTCCATTATTGGTTTTGCTAGCTAATATCTTTAAGTTCATTTCGCATAACTGTAATTTTAACTCTTTTTTACTAAAGTTCTAGTTTTCTTTTTAATTACATCTTTAATTACATCACTACACACCATTATAGCTTTAATGTTTACGGAGCCACATATATTGTCTTCTTCATTGTCTATTTTCCGAATGAGATATCCATTTTATGATCAGGTTTTTAAGCCAATATCTTTACGGTCGTAGATATAACTCTATCATTTAGAGTTACTCACACTACTCTAACATTTTCACTCTTTTTTACTAAAGTTTCAGTCATTATATGTTCTCTCTTTTTATTGCATATCTCTTTGTATCGTTAAAGAATTGAAAAATCGTAATGCAAAGAGATTGGACAGAGTAAGAATATGGTACCATATTTATTTAAAAAACGTAAGATAGGCGTTGCACTTACCTTGTAAAGTATCTGTAAAAGTCAAATAGACTTGGATATCCAATGCATGAACATTCCAGTATTAGGCTACGGAGATAAGTATCCTGGAGAAAGTTGTAGTGGCACGAACAAGATGTCAGGCTAGGAGGGAGCTGTAAATATCTACATCTATGTAGAAGGGGCTACACTGAGAATTGGTCATTGAGGAAACCTCATTTTATGACATTTTACTCCCAATGTTGTCTATTCCGTTATGTTATGAACTTCTTGAAGTTGTCCTATATTTCCTAAACTTGTTTAATGGAATTAATACAAATGAAGGAAATATTTGTGAATACTACTTTAAAAAATTGAGAAAAATAGTGGTCAAAAAGTATTTGAATAACGCAAATTAAAAAATTTAAAAGTTGGAAACATATTTATAATAATTTGTTTTCAATGACAATAATAACAAATAATTTTGACTTAATAAAGATATCTAGGTTTTAACACTACTTTTGTATAACTAGGAGTACGTAAAGGTTGAGAGATGTATGCGGTAGAATAACAGATTACAAAGACATTCAAGCAGATTAAGTCAGCAGAGAGGTTTAATTAAAGGAAGGATAGTAAAACGATGACAGGGTTTAGCGAACCTCCCTTAAGCGACAACTTCATTGTGCTCATAAAACTGAATACATCTATCAGAGCCAGCTAAAACTGAAGTCGCTTTAATCTTTTAATTATTTTAATACATTTCAGTCGTTTATTTCTGCGGATTTAATTTATCCACTCAGATAAACTTAATGGGGGAAATATTTTATACATTCCCCTAATAACTGTTCCATTTTAAATACATATTTGGAACAAACCGTAATGTTTATTCCAAATTATATAGGCTACTTGCTATATATGGTTCTTTAATACTTTCATAAACAAGAATTGGTATTTTATTTTTTTCTTTACACGTTAAAGCTTTTCGCTGATTGGCAGTATCAGCAATATCAAAAGTACCTTATAGTTCGATGACTACAACATCCAGACAGTTCAGATGTAGTCATAGAATTATAAGGTACTTAGCAAGTTTTGATAATGCAGATACTACCAATCAACTAAAATCTTCAATGTGTAAAGAAAAACAACAAACAAATTCTTACACAATATCAAGGCACAGTGGTACAATATATTACAATGAAAATATTGGAAAGAACCCCAATACCACAAAAATAACCAAAAATAACAAATAAAACAAGCTACTTAAGATTAAACGCTTACTGGGTTTAAACCCTTTAAGGTTTAATCTTAAATAACTTTTTGATATTTTTGATTATTTTTGTGGTATTGGAGTTCTTTCCAATATTTTCATTGTAAAACAAATTCTTGTTTATGAAAGTGATATATGATATTTTTATAATACTTTATAATACATTATAATATGTATATATATATATATATATATATATATATATATATATATATATACATAATATCTCATGGTAGCTCAAGTCTATTTTCATTTAGGGGGTGGGCGACCAGCCACTTAGGACATTGTTGAGCAATTGTATTTAATGAAATATTTAAACAATTGAAAAACATTTTACAAAACGCACCTATACTGGCAAAACAACTTTAAACTTTATACATTTTTTTTCAAGCAAGAATTTGTATAACTAAATTCAATTGATGCCCATCATATCGGACATAAAATAGTGTATGTGTCCGAAACGCATTTAGAATTCGGAAGTTAGATCTTACAGTTCTGAACAATTCCCTGATAGTCGCTCATTACAACTTCACCATTAAACACTTGATTTTATAAGCTTTGAAGTGCCCAAAACAGATTTTTACTTTCGGAATGGTCATCAGCCGTGAGATTGTGAACTACTGCTTTAGAAAGTAAATCTTTCTACTGCCTTAGGCATTTTTATAAAACACAAAATAAATACAAGTTGGCTTAGACATGATATACACTTGTTTCATCAGCTTGAACGAAAACAATGTCTGTAATATTTATGTAATTTAGGTCATTTATGCATCGATACGTTGCAGATACAATCTGAAAGTTCATTTCCTACGGTACCAGATGTGTATTTGTAGCGAAGATCTAGTTATGTGATCTTCTAGTACATTATCCATATTGACAACTAATCAAAAACCGTACCACGATTAAATGAAGGATCAGACTCGGTTCGACCCTTGAGGACCTATTATTAAAACCGCAAAACCTAGCCCTACCAAGAATTTATATTTTTTTTGACTGATTAATTATATATATATATATATTTTTTTTTTGACTGATTTTCTAAATGTAGAGCCAACATGTTTTCCAATAGGGTCAGGTTTTATAGTTTAACACATTTTTCAAATAAAAGGCACACTCTTCGAGTTTCTTTAACAATTTGTTTAACGTATCTACCATAAATACTTTATGTGCGCTTTGCGTTAACAATGGAAGTATTTGGGCCTAAGTAAGTATACACTTCAGTAAAGAACTTTATCATGTATCGCAAATTTAATGACTTTAAGTCATCCTACTTTTCCTACATCCAACCATAAACTGATCTTCACATTTTCAAGTAAACTCTTTTTAGGATGTTTTGATTTAGTTTGTCTTCTAAGAGAGACAAATTTTCTAATTTGATTAGATCATATATATATATATATATATATATATATATATATATATATATATATATATATATATATATTTAATGTTTTATAATTCTTTTTTTTAAATCTTGCAATTTTAGGTGGTTTAATTTACTTTCATTTGTCTAGTAAAAAAATATTTATTCAACTTTTTGTATTTGCAGCTACAATTTTGTGTTACTCCTAATATTGTTGTTATTGTGTTATTGTTATTATTGCAGCTTCAATTTTCTCAATATGTGATACTAGTTTCTTTTACACTTTCTTGTCTCCATTATTCATTATATTTCTAGCAGAGGTGAAATATTATATTATAATATGATAATCAATAAATAAAATTTATGATAAATATTTTATGTAAGTTAAAATATATATTTTATAAGATTTTATAGTTGTCTTTGTAGTACTACAGTACACCTCAAGGGGCTCTAGGAATGTGTCGTCTTTAAATATTTTATGAACAAGTGAGTTAATACGTTTATCTTTATAAACGTAACTGTACATAGATATAGCAGTAGGTCTATATCAATAAATAATATATTGTTGTAATGAAGATTATATTAATAAATATACAACATTATTTTACAATTCTATGATTTCAATAAGTTATATTATTGTAATAACAGAGCTATAGTGAAATAATAGTTTGATAATAAATTTTACGTGGAATATATAGTTTTATAGTTGGATGCTCTGATAAAATGATTAGTGGTACTGTAATAAAGATGGCACAGTGTGCTTTAAAAGTTATCGGTGAGTTTTTCTCAATATTTACTTTAATCACAAGTTAGTCAAGTCATAAATATACAAAGTTTAAACGTGAACTGTTCGCTAAATGTCACGTACAAGAAAATCCATAAAATATATTTACTGCATTCGAATAGCGCAAACCTCCAACAATTTGGTTTATCTACATATGGAATCCTATATGTATTCTGTTTAACTTCTTGTCCAATATTTGCTCCTGAAATAACCAAATACTTCAATATATCCATCAAACGTAAGCATACGTTGAATAAGTAAAATTTACATAATTTTTAAAGACCTCTTCCCATGCTTATTAACAAAACTTTGTATTTCATAAAATATTTAATTCTACAAAAAAAAATGTTATTTTGTAGTTAACATGTATATTTTTCTTGGAATACGCTTAAAACAAACAATTTATCTGTATTTCTTGAAACAAATATTGAACAACAATGCCTAGAACGATGTTTAAAACATATGTTTCACAATATAACGTAAGGAAAATACCTATTAAATGTGCAGTACATGTTATAGCAGTTCCTAAGCGTGGTTAGGTAAACTCTAAGTACACTTGACACTTTGTCGGTTATGCAAAGTTAGTTAACTGGATTTATTAAAGTTTAACGAGTTGATGCATTTATTAGTTTTACCGCTACAAAGTTAAATTATTATTACTTTAACATATAATCACAATTAAATATTAACTTTATACTTTCTTCAAAGTGCTATTACTTAATTATAGTTAATATACGATTACGTATTTTCTCGTTCTATATTTTCATTTATAATCGATGAAGACACTTTCTTCATTGTTGAAAAGGAATCGAAGTTTCAAGTTTGTTGGATTTTATTTGTTTAGTCCTTGTTCACTTTATAAATAAACTATATAGCACAATAATTACCTGAAATTATATATAATACCATTTCCTTTTTTTTTAATTACTACACCCGGAACATGTGTTTACTGCTCGTCAATAAAGATACTATCAATCTTCGAAAGTTAACTCGCATACATACCAAGTAAGATTCTTATTTTAAAAACATATAGTGAAAGTGATATATATGAGTATATGTACATGTAAATTAATACATATAAGTTATATAAACATTTTATGTGAACATTTCATAATTAAATGCGTGCTAGGAAAATTCCTGCTTACGCAGCTTTAGTATTATATAGGTGTGAGAACAGAGCCCCGGCAGTGTTTAAGCGGCCACTGTATCGTACAGACGTTTCTCACTCCGATTGAGTGTACATCAATTGTATTTGTTTTTATTAAGCTAAATTATTGTAACCATTTCAAAATTAAATGTTTCGTAATTAACAAAGGTTTGTAAAAATAAAATCATTTTTAAAAACCTTTCAAGCTTAATATAAGACGTAACTGGCGCAGTCGGTAGGACACCTCAAGGAAGTTAGTGAATATAACGTCCGTCGGTTTTAACCGTTAATTGAGGAAACTTTAAGTAGAGTGAATATCTACAACCACTTAATAGAGCGAATATCTATTAAGAGCACGAGTGAATATCGTGTAAGTGAAAAGTGAAAAGTGAAAATTGTTCAAATGAGCAAAGTATTTTGGATCAACTTGTAAGTAGATCTTAAGATATAGAATTAAGAAAAAGTAGAGTAAATACTTTTTAATTTTATATAATTGATTTTTAATTTTATTATTTTAAAGAAAATAATATTTTAAAATGGCAATGCCAACATTAAAGAAGGAATATCTTGATATGATTCCTGAGTATAGTGGAGAGCCCACTATGCTCCACAGATTCATTTCCATATGTGATAAAGTAGTAAATAAATTTTATGTAAGTGAAAATCCAGAGGATTTTAAAAATGAATATCTATTTTCTTCTATACTAGCTAAGTTAAAAGGCCAAGCATTAGAGATGGTAGTAAACTCAAATTCATATAATTGGTATGAGGTTAAAAAAGTATTATTAACCAGCTATTCAGACAAAAGAGATTGTTTTACTTTAAATTTAGAAATGGCTGAGTTAAAACAAGAGAATAACGAATCACCTTTTAAATTCTATGAGAGAATTCAAAAACTATTAAATTTACAGATTTCATTTTTTGTTAATAAAGAGCCACAAAGACAATTGGCCAAAGATGTTTTGATAGAATATGTACAGAAACTAGGGTTAAGAGTTCTCCTTAGAGGTTTACATGAACCTGTAGGATCGCTAATGCGAACCAAAAATCCAGATTCTCTTAGCGAAGCACTTAATATGCTTACTAACGATTTTCAATTTAAAAATAACAAATTATTTCAAAATATTAAACAGAACATTCCACCTAGGGCCCCACAATACCCGCCTATTCGCAAACCCCTTCCTAACAAGCAAACCTTCCAAAATTATAGGCCCAACTACCAAAATAATCCTAACCAATTTACTAAACCTAACTCATACGTACAGCAAAATCAACAACCGAGACAGTCTAACAATTACACACCATTAAAAGTTCATCAAAAATTTGAACCAGAACCAATGAGCATTTCCACACGTCAAACAGGGAACACAATTAGACAAAATAGACTTTATCAGATGACAGGGAAACAAATAGAAGAGGAAAATTACGATCAAACTATGAATCGATTAACTGAACAAATGAGTAACTCTTATCTGACCGAACAAACAGATTATGAACCGCAAGAGGACCCTGACAGCTACATAGACTTTGATGATTCAACGCAAGAGGAAAACGCATGCGGATTCACTCAAGAGGACAATCATACCCAAAATCATTTTTTAGGACTAACCACATTAAAAAGACATTTTCCATAATGCATATAGAAGACGACACAAACGAACTACCGTACATCCACGATCCCAAGACCAATTTAAAGATGCTGATTGACACTGGAAGCACGAGATCATTTATTAAAAAATCAATAGCTTTCCAATTTTTCAAAAACACTCTAAAACAAGAACCATTTGAAGTGAGTACAGCTCATGGAGTATCAAAAGAAAAATACAGTTGTACGCTACCACTTTTAGGAAAAGAAACAACCAAATTCTATTTATTTGATTTCCATAAAGATTTTGACTTACTCCTTGGATTAGATAACATAAAAGAATTAAAAATTAATTTAAATTTTGTGAATGATAAATTAATATTTCGCAATAAGCAAATGCCGATTAAATATTTTAACACAGAAGAACAAAATAATAATAATAATAAAAGCGAATGTCAGGAACAGAAAGCAAAAAAGGGAACAAGTTATGTTATACAAGCCCGCGCTAGCCAAATGATTAAATTTAGAATACAAAATATTCAAAATGGAGAAGGGCTCTTACCATACAAAAACTTAAATGGATTAGAAATTCCGCAGTGTATAGTCTCAGTACACAAGGGAGAAGCCTACTGCCCTATAATAAACAACACAGAAGTAAATGTAGAATTAACAGTAAATGAAACATTAGAATTAAAATCTTTAGAAGAATACAATATCCTTAGACCTGATGCAATGCAAATGAACGCTAATTTCAATTTATTAGATTATAAACAAAAAATTTCGAGAAGAAAAACTTTAGATTTATCAAAATTTAGAATGGAACATATGAACTCGGAAGAAAAATCCGCTATAACAAGTTTAATAAAAGATTATGCAGATTTATTCCATATTGAGGGAAACGATTTAACTTTTACCAACCAAATAAAACATGTTATTAGGACTACTGATGAAATTCCCGTATACTCCAGAAATTATAGATATCCAGAGATTTACAAGAACGAAATTAATAAACAAACTGAGGACATGCTTGAACAAGGAATTATTAGACCTTCAAATTCTCCATGGAACTCTCCTGTCTGGATTGTACCCAAAAAACAAGACGCTTCTGGCAAAAGAAAATTTCGATTAGTAATAGGTTTTAGAGGATTAAACAAGAAAACAAATGACGATAAATTTCCCTTGCCAAACATTACCGACATATTAGATAAATTAGGATGATCTCAGTATTTTACAACTTTAGATTTAGCCTCAGGATTTCACCAAGTAGAAATGGATAAAAATAGCATAGAAAAAACAGCGTTTTCAACAGAAACGGGACACTACGAATTTTTAAGAATGCCCTTTGGACTAAAGAATAGCCCCCCTACATTTCAAAGAATTATGAATAATATTCTGAGAGGCATCCAAAATGAAACATGTTTAGTTTATTTAGACGACATTATAATTTATTCTACTAGCCTCCAAGAACATATACAAAGACTTAAAGAAGTTTTCGACAGATTACGCAAAGCCAACTTTAAAGTACAGCTGGATAAAACAGAATTTTTAAGAAAAGAAGTGGCATATTTGGGACATGTTGTGACACCAGATGGCGTAAAACCTAACCCAGCAAAGATTTTGGCAATCAAAAACTATCCAATACCCAAAACCACCAAACAAATTAAAGGATTTTTAGGACTAATAGGCTATTATCGAAAATTTATTAAAAACTTCGCCAAGATAACAAAACCGTTTACTAACTGTTTAAAGAAAAATGCAAAAATAAATATAGAAAATCCAGACTTTATAGAATGTTTTGAAACATGTAAAAATATATTGACTAACGAGCCCCTTCTACAATACCCAGATTTTGAAAAGGAGTTTACTCTAACGACAGACGCGAGTAATTTTGCACTAGGAGCAATTTTAAGCCAGGATAAAAATGGAAAGGACCTCCCTATAGCGTATGCCAGCAGAACTTTAAACGACAGCGAAACTAATTACTCAGCGATTGAAAAGGAATTACTAGCAATCGTATGGGCTACCAAACACTTCAGGCCTTATTTATTTGGGAGGAAATTTAAAATTTATACAGACCATAAACCTTTACAATGGTTATTTTCAGTTAAAGAACCAAATTCCAAGCTTTTAGGATGGGGATTAAAATTAGAAGAATATGATTATGACATAAGATACAAAAAAGGCAAATTAAACCAAAATGCCGATGCTTTGTCTAGAATACAATTGAATATTACTAATAAAAAGTCAACAAACACCCAACACACTGTAGAACCAGACCTTGAGCTATCTCCAGCGAACTTACTGAGTCGTTACTTCCCGGAATTGAATGAAGATAATGAGTCTATGGTCGTACAACTCGACGGAACAGATAATGCCAACTTAGAGTACGATCAAGAAAGTGACAGTCAAACCGTGCACTCCAATTTTGAAGGAAACACCCAAATTGAAATACCAATTTCCGACGAGCCTGTAAACTTTGGAAAAAATCAAATATTTTTGTCATTAGTAAAATATGAGCCAAAGAAAGTAAAAATTATAAAACTATTCGGAACTTCAAAAATTCGTTTAATGGTCGAAATATCAGAAAATAATTTTAAAGAAGACATAGTTAACTTTGTAAAATCATATTTGGTACCCAAAATAAAATATAATCTATATTTTGAAGACGATTTTTACGAGAAATTTGCATCATGCGTAGCCAAAAATTTCAAACAAACTGAACTAAATTTGGTTAAGTGTAATAACAAACTCTTAGACCTAACTTCGGAAGAAGATACCTTAGAAACGATAAGTAATTATCATGTCAGCAAAACCAATCACCGAGGGATACAAGAAACATACGAACAAATTAAGCGAAGATATTATTGGCCCAATTTAAAATCACTAATCCAAAATTTCATAAATCAGTGTGACATATGTCAAAGAACCAAATACGACAGAATTCCCTTACAGCTAGAAATGAACTTGACACCAACAGCTGCAAGGCCTTTCCAGATAATTCACATCGACACTATCTCTTTAGAAAAGAATTCGTTTATCAGCATTGTCGACAGTTTCACAAGGTATGCTCAAGCTTATCGCTTGGGAAGCTCTCAAGCTACAGAGATTGCAGACAAGTTATTAGATTACTTCGCGCACTTCTGCTTACCAACAGTTATTATCTCAGACAATGGAACGGAGTTTAATAACAGAATTGTGAAGGAGATATTAGACCTGCATAAAATCAAGATCCATTTTATCAGTACACAAAACCCCCAATCAAACGGATTATGTGAAAGATTTCATTCCACCTTAATAGAACACATAAGGCTGTTAAATAATCAAATCGAATTTAAAAAAGACAGTATAATTAGGAAAGTTAAATATGCTATAATAGCCTATAACAATAGCATACATTCAGTCACAAAATTAACGCCGTGCGAAGTCTTATTTGGACACATAAATTCAAACTCTTTATTAGATATAGATTTAGAAAAACAAATTGTAAATGACTACGTTTTAAACCATAAAGAAAAAACAAAAATACTTTACGAAAACATTAGGGATAGCAATCAAAGAATTAAAGAAAAAGTTTTAGAAAAAAGGAATGTAAACAAAGAACCACTTCCAGAAATACCATCTGAAGTTTATATAAAGTCAGTTCAGAAGCAAAGCAAAACGAAAAACAGATATAGCAAAGAAGAGATAGCTTCAATAAACAAGGAAAGAAAAACTGGTAAAATAAAGCCTAGACATCATAACACAAAAGACAAGATACATTTGTCGAAAATTAAAAGGCCTAAGAAGATAAAAAATGTAATTAATGACCAAAATCCTTCTTGTTCATATTCGACACAATCAAATTAAAATCCCTACCCTACCTTTGTCCACTAGTTCTATGCAAGAAACTTTATTAAACTTTTAAACAACATTGTTTTTATTAATTGTATGTGTTACAAACTTTTGTAATTAATTAAATGATATGTAACTAATTATGGTAATAAATATTGTTAATTATTTGAAATATGTTAATCACAAAAAGAAATGTAATTGAAGAAAATTAGAAACTATACTCTTAAAGAGATAACAAAACAAAAAGAATTCTTATAAACTGACTAGAATCCTTATCAAATCTATAACAGGCAAGTTGAATGTAAATGATGGTAAAAATTATGAAAACTTATATAAAACTTTTATTGTAATCAATGTAAATTTTGTAGAACAAAAATTAGATTCTGATAACAATTGTATATGTTATAAAAATTTTGTATCTATCCTATGATAGAAAAGACTCATTATAAATTGTATTAATCAATTCCAAATACTTTTGCTCAGTTGAATTATAATGAACAGAAAATTAGACTGTAAAATGCCCATCATCAAAAACAATAACGCCTACAAACTACGAGGATACTGCGTTGGAAATCGCAGACAACCCATTTAACTGGATCTTGGAAATCAACCTTTGCCTGGTGACTTTCTCCAGTGAAGAGGACTTCAACCCATGCCGAAAATTGCCCTTTACGGAGGCCTATTCAGCAGCTTATATACTTCGCCCTCATCAGGAAGAAGAAGAAGACTTCAACCAACGCCGAAACTTCGCCAACCCCCGAAGTTTTCTTTAGGGATGGAGGAGTTATATAAACATTTTATGTGAACATTTCATAATTAAATGCGTGCTAGGAAAATTCCTGCTTACGCAGCTTTAGTATTATATAGGTGTGAGAACAGAGCCCCGGCAGTGTTTAAGCGGCCACTGTATCGTACAGACGTTTCTCACTCCGATTGAGTGTACATCAATTGTATTTGTTTTTATTAAACTAAATTATTGTAACCATTTCAAAATTAAATGTTTCGTAATTAACAAAGGTTTGTAAAAATAAAATCATTTTTAAAAACCTTTCAAGCTTAATATAACACGTAACATATATATATATATATTATAACAGCATAAATAATTTTCTTCAGAACATAATCAATCCTGGAATTTATAATAATGCAAAATGTATTGCTGTTAAGCGTCAGCTGTACCCAAATCGATTATCGAGAGCACTTGTGCAAATTGTAGAGTCCCTTTGTACATATATATTTGTCTTTAACGCATTGCAAACTGTCCCTCGGGATTTACAAATTAATGTCTACATCTACCCCCTAATTTTACGAAATTATTTAAGAAATAATACTTCGCTTCAAACAAATTAACAGGAAATATTTATTTAATAAAATCTCTCTGCAAATAATGATCCAGAGAAAGATATCATTGACCTTTCTACAGACTCATCTTTAAAATCTCAGTATCAGTTCTTATTTGAACTGTTACTACAATTACGAAGGTTTTTTTGTATTGGGTAAACAGCTCTTTAAACATTGACAGCTCTTTGGCAAACATTTCTTTAAAAACATTTGCAGTTCTTATGGTTTGTGTGCGGTGTAGTATCGTTACAGTTGCTATTTCAAAATAAAAATGTAGATATAACATCGGTATCCATCAATTATTAACATTTAATTTCTCAAATAATTTAATGAAACAATATGAATTGATCAGAGATTAAAAAATACTATGATTTTTCCCTATTTCTAGTACCACAGGATAATTATCTCTTCTTTACCGGAACTGCGAGACAGTTATAATTATTATTTATTTATCAAACAAACATTTATATATATATATATATATATATATATATATATATATATATATATATATATTATAATAAATGTTGTTGGAATACGGTATATTTTTATTCTACACTACCTTTCAATTAAAGATTTTTGCCTACTTTTATTTTATTTACTCCCTCCCCCCTCATATATTGCCTCCTTAGACTCTAGCCTTTTTTTTAGAGTATGTAATAACACTTACACTCGTGTTGGTGCCGTTTTTAAAAGATAAAAGTTGAATACCCGTGAGAGTATCAATTAATGTCTATAAATTATGGGCGCCATCTCCCAATACGAAAGACATGCTTTCCATAATTTCTTTTGGAAACAATTATAATTCTGAAACAGGAAACCATACCCAACGTTTGCAGGCCCTTTGAATTGATATAGTTTTTTTTGAGTTTATAATTTTAAACAGGGTTTAAAACTCCCGTTTTAAAGTGTAACATTAGTAACTTTACAAGATATTGGCGAATCATTTCTGGGTTTCATCATGAAGCAGACAGGAAGTGGGTGAGTCTTCTTCAAAATTAAAAAAACTATGGGCGCAATGTGTCCCTAAATATACACTTGTTGCCTTCCCATTTGGACTTTCTTCTACCAAACCTTGGCGTTGTGAGTGATGGCCATAGTGATTGCCTTCATCAAGGTATCCCAACGATAGAGGGATATTATCAGGGGAAACGGAGGGTTTGCTTGCCGACACTGCTGGATAATAAAAAGGAACCAAAAGACGAAATTACGAGATAATCGGAATTGAGTAGCTTTTAGGCGAGTTTCAATATAATGTCAGGCTTAGAATTTGACAGAAATGTGCTTTTTAAACTAGATGATACACAAAAACTCTGCGTTCTAGGTACAATGGTTACCTATTTGAAATCACAAAGGACAATACTTAAATTACCTAAATTACACCTCAAAGAATCTATGTTACAGAAAAAAATTATTTTTAGATGACCAGTGGTAATGTAATGCGAGCATATGTGCAGAATAAAAATTTATTGTTTTTCTAAGCAAATAACATTTTCCTTTAAAACTATTGGTTTACGGTTCCATTTAACATTTAAAATCTCTAAAAAGTATTACAGGTTTATGTGACAATGTATAATTTAACATATGTGTGGCCTAAACTGACTGGATTTGTTTTGTGATAGCCTTCTAAACACTAAAAATCTGAATAATCTTTGAGAGTTTACAGGTTAAATAATAATAATGTATTAGAAACTAGGCAATGTAGTAAAATGATAGCGTAAATCTTTTAAACTACACTTATTATGCATTCTAAAACTTACAATTTTCAATAATTGATCAGAACACAAGTAGTTACTTGAACACTCACGTTGTAAATACTTCACCGATAAATAACTTAAAGTCAACTCGGGAACGTAATGATTGTGTGAGTGAAAAACTCTTCCCTTTCTATAATATTCTCCCTTAATTGGATTGTATTCAGAATGAAGTCGCTTCCTAAAATAGTTCAGATATTAAAACACCTTTCGAAAGTCAGTTGTCTTCATTTCCCAGTTTAAATTAACATTCAGATTAAAATAAAACCTAAATTATTTTTAAAATTCTTTTCGGAGTTAGACTTATAACAGAGCACAGATGAAATAAACATGTGATTAAATTCTCGTTCCTACTTAGTAAAATTATTATTTATTCTCGTGATTATACATTAAAAACCTTTTTCAATTATTAGAATTTAGATTGTTGGTTGTGTTTATGTTTCTATTAAACGTTGAGCAGGCGCGTATTCAGATGTAACGTAACAGGGCGCGTAGGGGTACTCCGTAGCGCTAACATTAGGGTTGTCTTAATTCTTTCTTAAAAAGTACATTTCAGCCTGTTTTGTGTGATTATTGTTTTATTGCTCAGTAATTATAGTTAACAAGAATAACTTTTTACCTATATTACATTTATAATTAAACAGAATGTTTAGTTAACAGTCATGTTATGGATGTAGTACGATTATTTATAATACGAATCTAATAAAAGATACAAATCAATAATATTATAAATATAATAATATAGTAATAGAACATAATTAGCTATTAATATTAATTGTTAACAATAAAGAAATTGAATTTAAAGTTCAGCCTTAAACAAGAATCCATGATTTTCTAATACTAAGGTATGATAAATAAATAACAATAACCCTTGCTACAAATATTAATACTCTAGTATGTTTGTAACCTTCTGATGATGCTAACTGTGTTGGCGAAATGTACATCAAGGGTGTTTAAATATTTGTAGCAAGGGTTATTGTTATTTATTTATCATAATTACGCTACTGTGCTTTGTATAAAATTTCACTAAGGTATGAGTAAAAATGTACAAACTCTCTTAAAAAATGTAGACCCATGTAACATTCATATGACCTCTAATTTGAAATATTTACGTAGTTACAAACTTTAAAAATGTTTAGTCTAGACCTAAAACATGATTACTTATATTCTATTACGTATTTTAGACTATTCACTATCGGTTTCCTTAGTGCAATCGAAACATCGAATTTGTCGTCGACTTTGCGATTTACAAACAAATATTTTTCAAGGAGTGCAACGATCTTCAGTTTTATTATTTTTATGTTTTCCACAAAGCTGGTAAGGTCCAATTTTTGAATTATTTTGTTACATAATGTAATACCACAATCAAACTTTTTCAATGAAGAGAACAATGTCTTTTGACAGAGATATGAGTTTAGCTGGTATTTTCAAATGATATTCCATAACCTGGCTTGCCAATTCGTTAAGAAATATTTTCCTGTTGACCAGTATACAGGAGACAAGGATTCTACTGGATTCATGAAGAGGCATAATTCACGAGAATTGAAGTAAATGTTAATAATAAGTAGCATTTATGAAGAAACAATAATTTTACATCACAAAAAAACGATCAAACTGAATAAGAAACGTACCATAAAGACAGTAGTCTGAGACAGAGGTTAATTACAATGCAAAGAATTGTAGCTAAATTCCCAGGCGCGCAGAGGAATAGAGTTCCGCAATATGGGGATGTCGTCTTTATAGCTCAATAGCAAATGAACTGAAGGAGAAACAATACAACCCTGGAATCACGTAGATAAGGTGAGGAACATAGAACACTCAACATCTCAGAACAATTCATAGAGTCCTTATTACCAGTTTATGAATTGCACGAATTTGCATCACGGAGTACCGCCCCGCGCCCGCTTAACGGTTATAACAATTATTTTTAATATTTGATGATGAATTATTTTTGTTTTCTATAATGTGTGAACACACATTTATTAATCAATAAAACTCCAGTTATACAATGAAAAGAGACAATTTATTATGTGAATGATATGTTCCGTATAAGATACTTGAATTAATACCAAACATTTAACTAAATTTAGTCTTTACCAAGAGTAGATTTCTGCTTACGCAAACTTTATATTGTACAGCTACTAGGACAGTGTAGCTTCAATGTGTAGCGACCTTTAGAAGGGAACATTTGTCTCCACTCCTGAAGTTATATCAGTTGTATTTGCTAACCCTAATTTTGTAATAATTACAACCTTGAGTTATTCTAAATTTATAGAGGTTTGTAAAAATAAAATTATTTTTAAAAACCTTTCATGCTTAATAAAACACGTAACTTATATCTATGATACTAGGTTTGGTGCAAAGGAAATTCTTAGGTTGGTTTTACTCACATGTTTTGTAAGTTCTGAAACCAATTGCATTCTCTAACCAAACATTTTTTGAAAAACCTTAAAAATAATTATAAGAAAGATTGTTATATATTATAATTAGAATAGTGTAAGAATATTTATAAATATTTATAACTTTGAATACCCCATTTTTACATAGAACTCATCAATCGTTACTAATATGTTAGGTTCATTATACCATATTTTAATTTTTTTTACTTCTCCATTCTCAACAATTTATTTGATAATGTATCCCTTACTTTCCAGTCGTTCTAGAGTTCTGTTTACCAACTTTAATAGATTGAATTTTATTATCAACAATAAACTATTACTATAGCACTATTGCTTTGTTTTACTTCTGCTTTTTGGAGCAAAATATAAATATTTGAAATAAGATAATACCAGTAAGAGATCCTTATTTATTTGTCTTTTTTTGTGGTGTAGAATTATTTTAAATCTGTTGTAGTTTAAAGCATTTAAGAGAGGTTTTGTTATTTCTAATGATTATTATTGAATTTTTTTCTTAATATTTGTTATGGAATTATTTTCTACTTACAGTAATCGTAATAAAACCAAATTGTATAAAAAAATTAGATGAAATAATATACTTTGATTTGAAAGTTTTACCCTACTTACGTCAACAACAAGGTAACTTTAAGCAAAGAACACTCACCTCGACCTTTCCATCAAAGGGGTCACAAGTAAACACAAACTTGGCACTTTATACACAAACTTCAAGGGTTAGAACTTGTAGATAATGTGCTATCCAGCGCGCTCTACAAGTAAAGTTCATTATGTTTGGCCTATCTCGAGTAGCAAGATGACATCCAAGAGCGACAGAGCATTCAACAAGGGTACAGCTATACTTTCTTCCCTTGCAAGTCCTTAATTGTGTAGATACGCTTTTTCAAGAATACATAGTGATAGATAGTCAAACCCACAGGGTAGTAAGTTATATTTGTATCCCCTAACCAGTCCTTGTAGTCATCCAGTTCCTTTCGTAGACATTCTTTTCATACAGCCTGGAGATCCCGTGGCTTTATATAATGACGCGTGAAGTTTGTAACTATAGTCCTGCTGTTTTATGGCATCCTGGTGCTTTGCCTCATAGAGTTCATGTTAATATGTCACTATATATATACAAATATATATCAAAAATAACTATACAATCCCTACTTTATAAAACACTCATCTAATTTTAAAAAAGTACAAAAAGGCTTCAAAATGACAATCTGGGAAAACCTACAAATTTATAAATACAAAAATAATAAAAGAACAAAGACAAATAAAATCAAAATATTATAAATTTTTAACTTAATAGATTAAATGAACCTCAAGACAAACTATAACTTTGCCACAGTGCAGTGAAACCGAAAATAGAACAGTACCGGTATACCACGTAACAATGAAAATCACACACCTGGCAACTTACAAGAAGCCCCTAGTCTCAGAAGATGCTCGAAAATGAGGACACATAATTAAAGTTCTCGAATACCGGCTCGCATATATACCAAGTTATATTCTTATTAGTACATTAAAGTGTAAGAAATAAGTGAATAAAAAAAACTGTGATAATTACAAAATACTGATAAGTACAACACAAACTAATAATTAAAGATTTGTAACCCGAGACTTTTAAAACTCTAGAAAATATTTGCTTTCTATTCACGTAAAGGGTTTCGTTCAAAATGCGTAGGAAAATTATTAAAACCAAACAAAAGATTATACGTTAACATAAGGCCTACGGTATTTTTTTAAATTTCAGTGGAGTGGAAATGTATGTCTCCATTGAAGATATATATATATATATATATATATATATATATATATATATATATATATATATATATTGGTAATAGATATTTGTTAATTATTGAAATGATATTCGTCAATTTGTCAATTTATCTCTACTTCTGTTCCATTGTTACTGTTATCGTCGCTTGATGCACCTTCATATTGTTTTCGATTCTGTAATACTTTACTCTCGTCAGCTTTATAGTTGACTCCCAGAATACCTAGATCCATTCCTAAACATATCCTCTCCAGAGTTGCTTTTTATGTCTCAGACAACATCAACTCTCTCTAGGAATTCAATTCTTTCCGGTTAGGTTAGGTTTATACTGTATAATCTTGACATTGTCCAAATCTCCTGGATTTATACGAATGTCGGCTCTAGAAAGCGATACCAACAGATTATATATAGCACACAATTGGTAAAGACTATAAGCATATATCTACAGTTTGTTCCACATTTACCATTTTTTTCGTTAATATGTGTTTATATAAATAATACTCTTTTTGTACTATATACTATTTTAGTTTTCTATTGAAATAAAGTCATTTCTCACTACATGGACTCCTTGGATCTCTGGTATTAATACGTTGGCTATATAGAATAAATCTTTATTTTACTGCGAATATTAACTTTTTTACTGAACTTAATAGATGTTTTAAATTCAACTTTTCATTATTCTTGTTGTAGATTACGTTAATTTTTACACGTTTCATAGAAGTTTTGAAAGACCATACGATTGCTCATTCAACCATTTCTCTTGACTAGATTCTGATCATATCATTCAATTTCCAAATCTGAATACCATGGTAAATACCAGAAGATTTGAGGATTGGCAACCAACAAATCAAACCCCTTTACGTACTCTTTTACAAAACTGAAAAAGCTTATTGATAAAATGGAAAAATACGAACAATTTGTTCAACTAGGAAAGAAAACCTATGAGTTATAAACCTGTCTAATAATCTTTACAAGCACAGATTTATAGTTAGTTCGTATTACGCTCAATTGGTGAAAACAATAAGAAAATTAAATCCTCAATAACTATAGAATGTCCTCAAATTTTTGTCACTTCTTTCGGCCTTACCTTAACAAAAAGGTTTCACAAATTGTATCAATGTGGTTACAAACAAACCAATAAAGTACAAAGGAGTTTGATTTGATACGAGAAAGAACATTCTTATGATTTCCTTTTGAGTAAAAATGAACAAAAAATTCCAAAGAAACTTAAGATCTTGTTTCTTATAAATTATTGTAATTGCGTTTCTTCAGATAGTATTCTGAGCCAATCCACTTTATTTAAAGCAGTATTAAATTATGGAACGTGTATTTTATTTAAAGTAATTTTATATTTTAAGCAGAGGTTTTCTATCTTAAAAAACAAATTATATTTTTATCTCTTTTTCGCAGATAGCTCTTTATTTATTTACAAACTTCTCATTATTGACCAAATTTGTTACAAGCATATATTCATCTTGTAATGAAAAGGTTGCATATTTAACAATCGTATCTATACATAATACTAAAAATGTATGTTGATTAATCTATTATTATTTTATAACTTTGTACTATTCCTAATCCTTTATAAGTTTAATTACCTTTAAAAAATTTAAAAAAACTTTAAATAGCTTACAACAAAACTAATTTGATGTCTAATATTTTACATTACCTTAAAAAAACATCAAAACGCTTTTTACATTGAACAAACACACACACACACACACACACACACACACACACACACACACAAACACACACACACACACATACACACACACACCCAACACCCATACACACACACACACACACACACACACACACACACACACACACACACACACACACACACACACACCACACACACACACACACACACAAACACACACACACAAACTTACACACACACACACACACACACGCACACACACACACACACACACACTCACACACACACTCCATCACAAACACACAAACACACACTTACACACACACACACACACACACACACACACTCCATCACAAACATGCTCACACATAAACGCGCACACATACATACTTTCACACGAATTCACTCATACATACACGGTTACGCACGTCCACACATACACACACACACACATACACGCGCGCACACACACACAACCACACACACACACACACACACATACACACACACACACACACACACACACACACACACACACACACACACACATACTTTTACAAATATACTAACGCATACATACAACACATTCTTTCGTTTTCATAACACAAAAATACTGAAAATAAATCAATAAATGTTGAGCTTCTGATTCTTATTTATAAAACAAATCAAGTTGATTTTTGTCATAATTTGAGCAATGATAATAATATTTACATTTATAATGTGTTACTAATTTATAAAATAGTCACGTTTTTCACTTACGAAGTATAATATTGTGTGATATTTTAAAGGAATATTGTTAAGAAAATATTTTTAGGTGAATCTCTAGAACCACTCAATATTTAAACTACCATTTATAAAACTTTAAAATATATAGAATGATGTTTCATTACTAACCACTTATACTTCTTAAATGATACTCCTGGTTTGTGAATTTAATAGTTAACTGACTTTTAAAACAATACTTGGCATGTTAAGTACACAACCCTCATGTAATGCTTCTTAAATGATACTCCTGGTTTGTGAATTTAATAGTTAACTGACTGTTAAAACAATACTTGGCAAGTTAGGTACACAACCCTCATGTAATGCTTCTTAAATGATACTCCTGGTTTGTGAATTTAATAGTTAACTGACTGTTAAAGCAATACTTGGCATGTTAGGTACACAACCCTCATGTAATGCTTCTTAAATGATACTCCTGGTTTGTGAATTTAATAGTTAACTGACTGTTAAAACAATACTTGGCGTGTTAGGTACACAACCCTCATGTAATGCTTCTTAAATGATACTCCTGGTTTGTGAATTTAATAGTTAACTGACGGTTAAAACAATACTTGGCATGTTAGGTACACAACCCTCATGTAATGCTTCTTAAATGATACTCCTGGTTTGTGAATTTAATAGTTAACTCAGTGTTAAAACAATACTTGGCATGTTAAGTACACAAACCTGACCATAAGTATAAACGTTCGTTTATAACGTTTTGTCAACATGCAACAAATATTAGGTGTGTTGAGAATCATCCCCCAACCCATTTATTTAACAACAATATTTTCCTTTCTCGAGTGTTACATAAAGACAAATTAAAAACCTTTCAAGCACTCCAGCTACCAGGCTCTTCTAAAACTCTTTATTTTTAAAACAGACTTGCAACACTTAGACAAAACATTACAAATACACTTGTCATCATGATATTTTAGGAGTCATTAATTCAGAATCTCTGATACAAATATTAGGCAATTGGCTATATTCCTAAATATATTTTAAGCTTCCTAATATAAGTTAACAAATGTAAATTAATAAATTATAAAATTATTCTCGAGGTTTCTTATCTAAAACTTTTCCTAATTTTGGGGAACTAATTGTGTGAAATTCAGTTCTATAAGAAGATACCTTCTAACTTAAAGAAATTCAACATTTTTAAAGGGGTTATAACATAAAATACTTTTCGTTTCCTTCATACACTATAAATATATATATATATATATATATATATATATATATATATATATATATATATATATATATATATATATATATACAGATCCATACAAGACTAATTAAATAATCATGCATTCAAAAGTAATCTTTTCAATAATATTTAATTGTTAAAAACAGAACTAAGGTCAACATTGATGGGAAAACAATAAATAAAGTATGTAGGTTATTATTAAAGTAATATATTCGTTTAACAATAGCAATCATTTAATCGTCTTATGTTCTTACTATAATTCTAAAGTAATTTATGTAGAGTAAATTTTATAGAACAATAAGAAGTAGTATGATTCTTATTCTAATATAAGCTGTTCTATATTTGTGTTATATATATATATATATATATATATATATATATATATATATATATATATATATATATATATATATATATATATATTAGGGATGGGCCGATTCCTAAAATTTTCGATTCTGATTCCGATTCCGATTCTAAAATTTTCCGTTCGATTCTCGATTCTTTAGTCGATTCTCGATTCTTTCAAGTTATATTTGCTTACATGCTAATTCTCTAATAATTAATTTAGTTAACATCTCGGTCATATGGCAAAACCTTTTAAAAGTTCTGTTTTAATGTAATAGGCTACACAAAACCTTCAACCTTGATTTATCAATAGGAATTTTTTTAAACATAAAAACATATCAGATTAAAGTAATGACTTATTTTAAAGTTAAAAATTTGAACTTTACTTATTTTATGATGTTGGAAAAAATACCTAAGTCTATTTACATTGTCTCTCAAAACAAAACAAAAATTAAAAACAAACGAACAACATAAAAAGTAAAAAATTAATACAAATAGGATAGTTTTTAATATTTAAAAGTCTGGCAGGTAATGTACATTTCTGTTCAAAAACACAAGCATTTGAACACGTTGTGGGTCAAGCTAGTTTCATCGCTAGTCACATATAGCTCCTGAAGTTGAGAAAGGTTTTTCAGAAAACACTGTCGCGAGTGGGCAGACAGGTATTTTATTGCCATTGCATTTAAATGAGGGTATTTGGCACTTTGTACTGCCAAATACTTCCCAACATCACAATCTGGACTGGCTAATGGTTCCCCTAAATAATTGTTTACTTCTTCCTCTACTGTCAATTCCCCTGGGGTACCTTTTTCCTCAACATTCTGGATTAGTGGGGCATACCTTCTCCACATCTGGTGGGACCTTTTTTTCTGCAGGTGTCTGGAACAAGTGCAACTGATTCAGGCCTATTTTGTATTTATTACTCAATCCCAGTTGATTTTTAACCGACTATCACTTGTAGGTCCTGTGTCTGAGGATAAAGTTTCTTCAAGTATAGATCTTTTTTGTTGATAATTTTGGGTAAAATGAATGTTGTTTAAGTGCTTTTTCATATTTGATATATTATGTGGTTTTCCACCGTCAGTTTCTGTTAACCGTCATCGAATCGACGTGACGGCCAGTACCCTGAACCGAATACCGTCGGGCCTCTTAACGCTTTATGTTTATTAGTACTACTCAGCTGGTGTTGCTACTTTTGGAAAAATTAAGGCACAGTATTTAACAACAAGTTTCACACTACTTACAGATGTATTTACGATGGTTTTTGTTTGATAGATAAACGCCGACGGGATTAAAAACATGATGTTATTCTAAGAGCTTTTTGCCCGTAGTTACGGGCCCACACTCATATTTGTTATAACGTATTGTAATGAATTTCACTACTGTTTTCAAAATTTCACAGAACCTTAAAAGTAAGTCGGAAATATTGACTAAATATTTAGTTGTAAACTAATTCTTAAAAACGGACTTTGTGAAAGTTAAGTACAAACATTTGATACACTTAGATAAAGTCATCTTTACTAGGAAGTAAATTATAACGTAAATTCCTTAACAAGTAAATTATTTGGTGTTAAAACTTTTATTTAATATGCATCTTGGATAGTATTTACTGGACCTGTAGCAGTACTTATCAGAGAGAGAATATATTACACTTTAGTTCTATATTCAAAATATTTATAAAATCAAATCAATCACATGTGACACGTTTACGTGTCTTAGTGATAGGCGCAAAAACACTTTTATCACCAGTCAGTTTATTATTTGGGTAGCCGGGACATGAAATTATAGTTTTGTTGTTTCTTGCTAACACAAAACACAAAAAATATCAAAACAGTGTTGCACAGATAATAAAATTTAATTAAATCAAAAACAATGTCGGGTAAATTGGTCCGACGGAGTTTATTTACGTTTCACTTACGGTAGGAAAAAACTATGTTGGGCCAGTTGGTCCGACATGTATTTTTATAAATAGTATGATGAGAAACGTATATTCATACTTAGATATGATAGGGGAACAAAGTATAGGAACACATGGTTTAAAAATGAGCTTCAAATATTTTGGCAATTCTCTATGAAAACGCGATATTGTGGCCGGCAGCTAAAGTATTAAAGTACAGTGACGCGTTCGCTTTGTTTGTTAAACTACACGAACTATTTCACCTGTAAGTTTATACTACTGTACATTATTTTACTACATTTTTAGCTACTGTGCGGATCTGTTTATCATGTAATAAATAGTTTCATTTGCTATTACAATCGTGTTTATTTTCTTTTCGCTCCGAAATATATTACATTACTGTGAGAGTGATATCTGTCTATAATATAATTTATTGAGGTTAAGTTTCGGAGGAATAATACGGTGTTTCTGTTATCCGTCTATTCGCTCAACCATCATGGCCACGGTTAATCGAGTTTTTACTGTACTTTTTTGTGTTTTGTTCTGACATCTATAAATCAGTGGCAGTAAGACACGTGGGGGAGAGATAGAGAGAGTATCGAACCCGCTCTAGTGAGAGAGAGAGAGAGAGAGACGAGCGATGTCAAACGACCAGAAATGGTTACGATCTTGATTGCTGTTGCTTCATAAATAGTAATATTTTCGTTTACTTTAATCATTTAATTCATTCAAATCAACCAATACATAAATAAGATATAGTTGGTAATTAATTATTTTTCCAATAAATTACTCCACACACATATCTTAATAGTTAACAAAATAGGAATCGGAATCGACACTTTTACGATGAAGAATCGAGTATCGACGATTCCTCGATACCGCCTAGAATCGACGATTCCTGGAATCGAGAATCGGAATCGGCCCATCCCTAGTTATAATTAATACAAATTTGCCAAATGGTTTTATATGTTACAGTAATTATGATAAAGGAACTGTTAAGTTTGTTTGAATACTAAAATGGAATAAATAAAACATTAGCTAGTTTTGAATAGAAAAAGATATAAAAATTAACCGAGCATAACGGGTTGCAAGTGAAACTGGTTAGGAATTAACAAATCAAAATTAGTATAGAAACAAATGTCAGAAGGCAAATAATTTATGATAAAGTAATTCTCAGATTTACAGAAAGTATATATATATACATGTGTGTGTGTGTGTGTGTGTAAGTATGGGTGTTGGGTGTGGGTTTATGTAGGTGTGTGCGTGGGTTATTTTCTTACTACGGCTCTTTATTGTTGTTTATTTTAATTTGATACTCACAGATAAAGCTTCATGCTACAACTAGGTGTAACTATTAGCTATAATTTTATTTAGCATGAAGTAGAATTTATTTATTTAACTCTTTTGATAGTTACTTTCTTTATATTTACCTTTACTTAATATTCTAGAATATATACAACTAATCAAAACCTATAAACAATATTTTTAACATTATCGATAACTTACCCACCAAAACATTTTAATTTATGAAAACTTCTAATTATTGATCAATCATTTATTTTCAAGTATACTTCATGAAAATAATTTACTAAAAATCAATCGTATTCCTCATGAAAAAAATGTCTCCTACTAATTTTATTTTATTAAAATAAATTATTTTTTTTTCAGTTCTATTCAGTCCCATAAATTGAATAATTTAATCTATGTCTAAGCTTACAAAAGTTTTTTATAATTTAATTTTCAAATTATTAACACATTTCATGCCGTTATTATCCTATTCACTGAAAGTGAAATGTAATTAAAAAATTATATCAAACTTTTGTAATCAGCTTTTTGTAAATCAGCTATCACGTAAATTCTTAAACATTTATATAGGTAAATAACCCTTATAACCATATTACCTGAACAATAAACGCAGTAAAGCTTTCTATAAATGAAATAATTATATTTTTGTTTCCTCATCACTAACATTGTTCCGGCTTTGTCTTTACCTTAGCGCATTATTTATTTCGCATTCTGCGCTGACAAATATGTGTGCGCAAGCAACAGAGTAACAAGAAGGCTGAATATCCCGGTAACAGATGCGACCTCCCAGCCCTCACATTAACGTTTCATCTTCCGTCATAAATATAAAAGATTTACGACAAATATGGACAAGTTACACAAGATTTATACTGTCTACGTGACTCTGCCTTTATTGTGTTATTTTTTTTAATTTGTAATATCCTCGGTTAAAAATTAATTTAATTATGTTCACTTGCCTTTTCTTCAACCAATTCAACCTATCTAACTACAAGAGTAGATATACATACATATTTATTTGTAAGCATTATCTGCTACTTTTAATTGTTCGATACATTGTGTATGTTAAGCTGTAAGTGAAATCTTTAAAATATGATTATTTGTACGACATTTTTATCGATTTAGCTAAATAGAACGATTTCGTTATTAAATTTCATGGCTTTAATTATAATAATTACTTAATAGAAATATGTCTAAACTATTCGTTTACAATTGTTTAAGAAACACAATAAAGTAAACATAAATAGAAATGTATGTACTTGGAGGAGGAGTCATACATACAGAGAATATAAAAAGAGAGGATGAAGGAAAGAGAGAGAGGGAAGGAAAGAACGATAGAAAACGTGTAACAAGAAGTAGGAGATGAAACAAGAAACGAAAGAAAGAAATGAAAAGACAGAAGAATGTAAGGTATTTAGAAAAACTTACTTACTTAAACCTATTCAACTTAAAATATTTTTTTAAAATCTTAACTTGATAATTAATTTATTAAAATCATAGTATCAAACATTTGCAAATAAAAATATAAATTTAAAAATAACTCAAAGATGATTGTAGAAATAAATCATACATCCATAGCTATATGTAATTAACTGACGTTATCTGGATTTGTTATTAAAATAATATTATATAAATATTTCGAACCTATTTTTGTAATGAAATTATTATGAAAATTATGACACTTTATTACATCAATATAATATACAACACATTTTTATTATGGAAATAAAAATTTTATCAAGTAATTTTTATTTATAGTGAAGAATATTTATTTCAAAAATTTTTTTTAAAATTTTCAAATATTTTAGGTACAGTTATTGAAGTGCATATATTATTATACGCATAATGTATTTGATTTATTATTAGACGTTATAATTGAGTGAACATGTAAACCGAATAGTGATAGAAACCAATGTTACAAAGCAATACAAATTTTAATTGGTTTAAAATCCATCCACTAGTATAATTAATTAAATAATAAAATACGTTTTATAATATTTGGTTGTACATCGAAGAGTAAAACTATAAAGCTTTTAGAGAACTAATAATTTAATAATAATGAAAACTACTCCTCATTACTAATGTATTTTCTCACACACGCGATTTAATGGCAAAATTAGTAATTGACATATTACTACTGATATTATAAACGATAACTAAAATAAAATATATAAGATATATTTTGCAAGATATATTTCCGTATAGTTTTTCAAGATATATTTCCGTATAGTTTTTCAAGATATATTTCCGTATTCTGATGATTTTGTCATTTAAACATGTTTAACATTGTTGTAGATTGGTGTTATCTATTACGTAATTGCTACCTGCGCTCAAATTTGGTACCATAAGAGAGATCATAGAATCAGCTGTGGCAACTGTTGAGAATTGTTTGTATTCATAGTAACTAATAAATACACAAAAACCTCTTAACCACAAACTTTCTTTAATTTACCCTAATGTACATTTCAGTTACAAAGTAACCATCATCAGAGGGATAACGTACAAAGACTTATTAACGCTAGAAAAATACCTTATTTATAATCTACAGAACTAGCCACTCCCACTCCGACTGCCGCGGTCCCACCTGTTAAACAATGCGTAGCCGCGCCCATCGAGTGAAAGCAAGATATCTAACGTCAACTTACTAAAATATAAATTAAAAATTCAATAAAAACATAATTAAAATTGTTTTTTGAAATTATAACCAACACAAAACTTTATATAAAAATCATAATCCTATTTAACAAATGAATAAAAAATTGAATTAGGAATAGGACCTCTATCAGAATTTAATAAATTCTCAGGTTTATGTTTACTAATTTTTAAACTTTCAAAACTATTTAATAACTTATTAGTTCTAACATTCTTAATTAACTTGACATTATTAACATCTAGATTGTGATTGGTCTCTAAAGTAACTCTCTTCATAGTAACTGTAATTTTGTTATTTTTATCAGATTAGATAAGATTATACCAAATAATTCTCTAATATCAAGAATAGCAGGTAATAAATAGCTATTACTCACAAACAATTTAATGACATTTTTCAATTCCTTTTATTACATAACACTCTCCTTATGTATATCCTGTTCAATTTTAAATCTTCAAGAATTTTTTTTTATTATTCCACTAGAGTTCAAGTACATTTCTTAAAACTTGATTGAGTGGCAATTGATGTTAATACAGTTTTGTCAAATTATAATTCATTTATTATATTTAAAATTAATTGAATTTAGTTTTATATGGGAGAAAACATTTTCGTAAAAGGTTCAAGATATACATAATGGTTATTTCGTCCCATTTGGCTTAAAATAATTGATAGCATATGATTTCATAAAACAGCTGATTTCATGCTATGGGCTATGTAACAAAACAGTTGTTTTAACACATACGTCAAGTTACTGTGTCTTAGATATGGGCGAGTGAACTGTGAATCGATTCACATGAACCGATACAGTAAAAACATCGAATCAAAGTTCGATTCCTTAAAAGGAACTGCTGTTCAGTCAAGTAGAGATTTGTCTTATTTGTTATAAACCTAATCCGTATAAGATATTTATTCCAGCGCCCCAAATGCAAAGTATTCCCTAAACATTTAGGAAAAATTAGATCAATGAAATGGAAATAAATATCGTATTTAAATTAAAACTAGAAGAGCTTTAAAATGTAAACAGGGCAACAAATATAATGTTACATTTTGTAAACTTCTATTAACTGACATGGGCTGGTACAGTTTGCAACAATCCACTGTGACATGCAAATTTTGAGGTTAGTTTAAAAGTCAGGACCAAAGCTATAAAGTTAAACTGAACAAAGACCAAAGCTGGTTTGATGAAGTTAGGGTTTGCATTTGACCCAGTGAGGGGCTCTCAAACGACCGTAACTTCAAGGGCTGGAAAGTAGCCGAGTACTAATCAGTTGTGGTTACTAGCTATTTACTCCAGGAGGTACATGTTACGTAAATCGTGGCAGGTAAATCTGATACGAGTATAATATCTTACTGGATTCACAAGTGCTTCCTCAATACAATTTGGAGAATAGATGGGCCTAAGGTAGGTAACAGGTTATATTTACCATTAGGTAACAGATTACTCACAGTAACATGTTTTGTCATTACCGCGAGTAACCTTTAAGTAACATGTTACTCATAGTAACAAATTACAACATTGCATTTAAGTAACAGCTTACCTATAGTAGCATGTTATATTATTACCATTAAGTAACACATTACTCACAGTAACATGCTTTGTCATTACCGCGAGTAACCTTTAAATAACATGTTACTCATAGTAACAAATTACAACATTGCATTTAAGTAACAGCTTACCTACAGTAGCATGTTATATTATTACCATTAAGTAACACATTACTCACAGTAACAAACTTTGTCATTACCGCGAGTAACCTTTAAGTAACATGTTACTCATAGTAACAAATTACAACATTGCATTTAAGTAACAGATTACCTATAGTAGCATGTTATATTATTACCATTAAGTAACACATTACTCACAGTAACAAACTTTGTCATTACCGCGAGTAACCTTTAAGTAACATGTTACTCATAGTAACAAATTACAACATTGCATTTAAGTAACAGATTACCTATAGTAGCATGTTATATTATTACCATTAAGTAACACATTACTCACAGTAACAAACTTTGTCATTACCGCGAGTAACCTTTAAGTAACATGTTACTCATAGTAACAAATTACAACATTGCATTTAAGTAACAGATTACCTATAGTAGCATGTTATATTATTACCATTAAGTAACACATTACTCACAGTAACAAACTTTGTCATTACCGCGAGTAACCTTTAAGTAACATGTTACTCATAGTAACAAAGTACAACGCTGGATTTAAGTAACAGCTTACTCATAGCAACAGGCTTTATCATTTCCTTTAAGTAACAGCTTACCCATAGTAGCATGCTATATCATTACCATTAAGTAACACATTACTCACATTAACAAGCTTTATCATTACCTTCAAGTACCAGGTTACTTATACTTGTAATCTTTTGTAACTTTAGTTCTGAATAGGAACCGGAAGTCTAGAATCTGTATTTTATAAGTATTGAAGATACTCGCAAATATATTCTGTTATTTACAAAAAGTTAAAAAACTTACAAAAACAAATCGTTAGGATTATTCTTCATGTGTACTTGATCAAAGTGAAATCACTACATGGGAAGTATTCTCAACAAACAATGTCTAGTGTTTAGGAGTAGGTTTCTCCGTAGAAAAGACTCTGTCAGTTCCACAAGGTGTTGCCATGGCATAATGGTCTCTCTAAGGTGTTATGAGAATCCTTTCGAAAAGGAAGTCAGGAACATCGCCTGAGATTATGAACGTGTTCTGCCATCGTTAGTTTGAATTCTCACATTAACTACTTACTTACCATTTAGTTATTTATATAACTTTTGTACTTTCATTCAATTCCTACTCTTAGACAACACTCCTTATATACAAAACACACACACACACACACACACACACACACACACACACACACACACACACACACACACACACACACATATATATATATATATATATATATATATATATATATATATATAGCCTATATAAGTAGGAATGGGTTTAGAATAGCGCGCACCACCCCTAACTCGGCCTCTACGTAACCTAGGACTATAGGGGTAGTTTTGGATGATGCTCAAGGTCATCCCGGCCTTGACCCTAGACCAAGGGGTGGTTTCGACCACATTCAGAGGGGTGGGGGGTACTTTTTCGAAAAAAAAAAAAACTCGGCCGCTACGTAACCTAGGACTATAGGGGTAGTTTCGAATGATGTGGGCGGACGTCGCGACCCTGATCCAAGCCTTAGGGGTGGTTTCGACCACGTTTAGAGGGGTAGGGGGTAGTTTTTCGAAAAAAATAAATTCCAACCCCCTGACCTAAGCTAGTCAAAATGGATCTAACCTAACCTACGTATAGGGGGTGCCTCAGCTACGTTCAGGACCATCTCCGGGGGTAGCTCCGGGGGTGGATTGGGGGTGGGGGTAGTTTTCGAAAAAATTTTGGAAAATCGTGTCTTGACCGATAGGGTGAGTTTAGAGTCTATTACGGGCTGCTGAGGGGTAGTTTCACCTAGGGGTAGTTTTTACAAAAAATATGAAATTGCCGAAAATCGATCGGCTGGATCAACAGACAGTACAGGATATGTGTAGAGTCCCTTTTGGACCACTGCGGGGGCGGGTTCACCAAGGGGTAGTTTTTAAATAAAATACGAAATCGCCAAATATCGACCGGTTTGATCGAAAGACCGTACGGGATATGTGTCCATTATGGTAGGCTGTGTGGGTGGGATCACCGGTTTTCAGATTGCCAAAAATGATCGAGGTCCTAGGTAAAAGCCACCTAGGAGTCATGCTCGAGGTAAAGCCATCTCGAGGCAGGCCCTTAAGTAAGGCCGCTTAGGTAAAGTAACCCAGGAATAGCTCCGGTGGTGGGGGTAACTTTGGAAAGATTTAATGGTTATCTTATGACGTATCAGCGCCCGAGCGACTCCAGGTAAGTAGTAGGCTCACCCTAACTATAGTGGTCTACCCCTAAATGATTTGGGTGATGAGGGGCCCTGGGGTATATGATTGGCAAACTCAAAATTTGTCTATCCTACTAAATTAATAAACAATGCAGTCAGCCTATAAGTAAAGCTACATAAGAGCAGGGCTAGGACGGTTGCTATATCAACTACCAAGAGAAATACCTCCACCAAGTCTTAGGTAAAGCTATCTGTGGAGCAAGGCCACAGGTAAAACCATCCCTTATGCCAAACCATAGGTAAAGCCATCCAGGTGTCGGACCTTCGGTAAAGTCACACCAGGAGTCGTGCTAGAGGTAAAGCCCCCAGGAGCTAGGCCTTAGGTATAGCCAACCCGAAGCCTGCCCTTAAGTAAAGCCACCCGGGTGTTAGACCTCCGTTAAAGTAACCGCGGAGTCGGGCCTGAGGTAAAGCTACCATTGAGGCAGACCATCGGTAAAGCTACCATGGATTCGGGTCCTAGGTAAAGCTATTATGGAGTTAGACCATAGGTAAAGCAAACACGGAGCAAGGACTCAGGTAAAAGCCATCTCGAAGCCAGCCGATAGGTAAAGTAACCCTGGATTCAGGCATCAAGTGCCTGAATGGGGTGGTTATCAAATAATATATGAAATTACCAAAAAATGATCGGTTAGATCAAACGACCAACGACCTACATAGAGTTCAAATAGTCAACAAGTTGAATCGACCAATCACAACGCAGGGGCCCGGTGGGCCTACGTAAACCGTCAATGTAAGACGAGAAGGCCTATATAACGTGTTAAACCAATATATATGACAGCCCACATAATGTGTTAAACAAATATGCAAGCCTACATACATACTATGCTAGGCCGACATACTATGTCGGTAAATCACCGGCCAAAGCCTATATGAACTGAGATAGTTTCACCTCATATATCAGGTAGAACCACGGGCAGGCAACCGTATAATATGGGGAGTACTATAAGGTATAGCTAAACCAATATATACGATAGCCCACATAATGTGTTAAACAAATACGCAAGCTTGCATACATACTATGCCAGGCCTACATACATGAATCCCTAAATGCGCCTACTATGTCGGTAAATCACTGGCCACAGCCTATATGAACTGAGATAGTTTCACCTCATATATCAGGTAGAACCTGGCAATCGTATAATGTGGGAAGTACTATAAGGTACATCTACCAGTGCATAACCCATCAGGCCCACGTAAAGATTTAATATATCTGATGACGTACGAGCGACATGCGCACCTATAACCAGAGTGGCCTACCCCTAAATAAAATGGTTGATGCGGGGCAAAGGGTTATGATTGCCAAACTCAAAATTTCTCTATGCTACAAAATAATAAACAATGCAGCGAGGCCGTTTCGTATGAAGGAATACGTTTGGCCTACATGTACAGACTTGCAGCGATAACGCAATATCTTAAAACCGCAATGGCAGCCGGTGACCGCTATAGCAAGCCTAAAACTCGAGCGGCCGTGTCGTTGTGAATCTAGGCGCATGTTTATGATCTGAATACTGTATCAAATTACTATGTAATATCGTCATACCACGGTATACATATATATAATCAGAAATCAGTGTAAATAATCAAATAGCATCAATGGATATATCCTATAGCTGCAAATGTATCTAGATATAAAAGGTATATATGGAGAAACACTAATAAAGAGGCCCATCACAAAACGTGAATAAATATATGTTATAAAACGATCCTAAAACGATGCTAAACCAGCATGCATGCTATCATACATATTCGTATATACCATGTTAAGCCTACATACGTGATAGTCCACATAATGTGTTAAACAAATATGCATGTAAACCTGCATACATGCTAAGCCGACTTACACGAATCCCTAAATGTGCCTACTATGTCGGTAAACCGCCGGCCAAAGCCTATATGATCTACGCCTGACACACATTTACACTTCGTCTATCAGGTAGAACCTGGCAACCGTATAATAAGGGAAGTACTATATGGTATAGCTAACAATGCATAACCTATCACGCCCATCACGGTCAACAAATATTACAATATAATTAAAAAAAAGTCGCGCAACCTCTATACATACAGTGCTAAGCCAACATTCAGGCATATATACTATGTTAAAACAGCGTGCAATATACTCTAAATAGCCAAATATACGTTGTTAAACCAATATGCAGGTTAACCTATATACATCCCGTTACCCACATATGCCTATATAATATGTTAAGCCTGTATAAGTGATTGCCCTTATAGTGTGTTCATTAAATATGCGTGTAAACCAAATAAATACTCTGGTAAGCCAACATGCATGCTATCATAGATAGGCGTATATACTATGTTAGGCCCACATAATGCGTTAAACAAACGTGTGTGTAAGCCAGCATACATATTATGCTAAGCCGACAAGGGCCTGAACACATTATATCCACTGCATAGTTTAGCTAAACGGCTATCACACACTATCCTACAGGTACCACATAATACCTGATCAATAACACGTAGTATCCAATGCATAGCCTGACGAAGGGTTAACATATAGTATCCAGAGGCCTCGCTAATGATTAACACATTGTATCCATAAGGCCTACTATGTCGGTAAACCACAGGCCTAAGCTTATGTGATCAGAGTCCGACACACATTTTCACCCCGTCTATCAGGTAGAACCTCAGGCACTATATCGTATAGTCACATCGACCGCCTGCATCATCCAAAACCACCCCTAACTCTGTTACACGGGCTGATATATATATCATACATGGTATTTATGCGCGTTAACTATCAAAGGTGGGTCGTATCTCCATCAACGGGCATCACTGACCGGGGTTTGTAGAAGTTAGGGGTGGTTTTGGATGATGCAGGTGGTCGATGTGACCTTGATCGTAGCCTTGGGGGAGGGTTCAACCACGTCTAGAGGGGTAGTTTTTAGAAAAAAATTATTTTCAACCCACTAACCTAAGCTGGCCAGAGTGCTTCTAACCTAACCTACTGTTGGGTGTGGGATAAAGATGAGGATCATCACGCCTTCTGCCGTGTACAGAGATATTGTGATGGGTTAGTTAGTGACCCCTCAGTTAGCCTGTGTGATAGGCTAGGCACTGGTAGAGCTATTTACTTAGCTAATGTGACGAGTTATGTGTTGGTAGCTGTGATAAGTAATGCATTGGTAGCCGTCCATACCTTGCTGTTGTCGTAGTTCATGCAGTGGTAGGTTTTCCTTACAGAGCTATTGTCTTAGCACTGATATAGATCTTACGTAAGTATTATCTTGGTCATTGATCGATAACTGTTTTTACGTAGCTATTGTGATGTTGGTAGCTGTCTTTACGAGGCTAGTGTGATGATTCATTATTTAGTAGCAGTCAATAACGAGTTAGCCTATGCATCTTTAATTGTCTTTACACAGCTATTATGATAGGGTATGTATTGGCTGTTATCTTTTCGTAGCTATTTTAATGGGGTAGGCATTGTTAGATGCCTTGACGCAGTTATTGTCTTTACATAGCTATTATGATAGGGTATGTATTGGTTGTTATCTTTTCGTAGCTATTTTAAAGGGGTAGGCATTGTTAGCTGCCTTTACGCAGTTATTGTGTGACAGGTTATGCATAGCTGTTTTTACATAAGTCTTGTGATAGGTTATACAATATTAGCCGTCTGTACGTAGCTTTTATGGTAGGGTGAGCATAGGTAGCTCTTTTTAACGTAACTTTTGTGGCTGTCTTTACGAAGATATCGCTTAAGGTCTTAAATTGATAAAGGGCGTTACGTAACCATTGTCTTAGATTAGGGGTCGGTAACAGTTTTGACATACCTATTGTGGTAGAGTATAAATTGGTAGCTGTTTTACAGAGATGGTGTCTAAAGTCTCGGTTTGATGGAGAACATACCTGGACAATATGTGTAATGGCCTTGGCGGTTTCTGCATAGCTATTTTGGTACGCGTTGATAGCTATAATTATGTCTAGGGCTTAAAGCTTTTGCCGGTGCCTTCACTAACCATAACCCATTTGACTTCGGTGTAGATGTTGGTTGATTAGCGTAAGTTTTTCATTTTGATTAGCTGAAACGCTGATCTGGGCATAGCCGCCATAGCCTATTTGGACTTGGTGTCAATGCTGTTCGTTTGAACTTCGCGTATGTTGGTTGGTTAAACGACGCGTAAGACAGTAGTTTAGTTGAAACGTTGGTTATTTGATCTAGCCTACACAGGTCTTAGCCACCATAGCCCTTTTGAACTCGGTATCAACATTACAGCCATCTTGTTCTCCACCTGGATGACGTCATATTCGATCCTAGGTTGTGTATCGGATACTATGTGTTACCTTATATCACGCCACTCATGAGATGCTATGTGTTTGTCAAGCTATACTTCGGGTGCTATATGACGAACTTTAGCCGAGCTATGCAGCGGATATTATGTATTCATACTTCTCATCGGATACTATATGTTAACCCATCGTCAGGCTATGGTTTGGATATATTGTGTTAGCCCTAGTCGTGATTTGCATCGTATACTATGTGATAATGATTAACCGGGCTATGTATCAGGTATTATGTGGTAATTTGTGGGCAACTTGTGGGATAGTGTGTAATATCAATTAGTTAAACTATACACTGGATATAATGTGTTATACTTTGTAGGCCCATGTCTTCTTAGCATAATATCTATGCAAACTTACACACATATATGTTTAACACATTATGTATTCTATTATGTATTTAGGCTTAACACAGAATGATAGCATGCATGTTGGCTTACCATAGTATTTATGTAGGTTTACACGCATATTTGTTTAACAACGTATATATGGCTATTTAGAGTATATTGCATGCTGGTTTAACATAGTATATATGCCTATATTGGTTAGTATTGTATGTATATAGGCTGCGTGACTTTTTTTTTTAATTATATTGTAGTATTTGCTGACCGTCATGGGCGTGATAGGTTATGCATTGTTAGCTATACGATATAGTACTTCCCATATTATACAGTCACCTGCCTGAGGTTCTACCTGATAGACGGGGTGAAAATGTGTGTCGGACTCTGATCACATAAGCTTAGGCCTGTGGTTTACCGACATAGTAGGCCTTATGGATACAATGTGTTAATCATTAGCGAGGCCTCTGGATACTATATGTTAACCCTTCGTCAGGCTATGCATTGGATACTATGTGTTATTGATCAGGTATTATGTGGTACCTGTAGGATAGTGTGTGATAGCCGTTTAGCTAAACTATGCAGTGGATATAATGTGTTCTGGCCCTTGTCGGCTTAGCATAATATGTATGCTGGCTTACACACATGTTTGTTTAACGCATTATGTGGGCCTAACATAGTATATACGCCTGTGTGGGGTATCGGCCTAATACAGGGTGTATAGGTTAACCTGCATATTGGTTTAACAACGTATATATGGCTATTTAGAGTATATTGCATGCTGTTTTAACAAAGTATATATGCCTGAATGTTGGCTTAGCACTGTATGTATAGAGGTTGCGCGACTTTTTTTTAATTATATTGTAATATTTGTTGACCGTGATGGGCGTGATAGGTTATGCATTGTTAGCTATACCATATAGTACTTCCCTTATTATACGGTTGCCAGGTTCTACCTGATAGACGAAGTGTAAATGTGTGTCAGGCTTAGATCATATAGGCTTTGGCCGGCGGTTTACCGACATAGTAGGCACATTTAGGGATTCGTGTAAGTCGGCTTAGCATGTATGCAGGTTTACATGCATATTTGTTTAATACATTATGTGGACTATCACGTATGTTGGCTTAACACGGTATATACGAATATGTATGATAGCATGCATGCTGGTTTAGCATCGTTTTAGGATCGTTTTATAACATATATTTATTCACGTTTTGTGATGGGCCTCTTTATTAGTGTTTCTCCATATATACCTTTTATATCTAGATACATTTGCAGCTATAGGATATATCCATTGATGCTATTTGATTATTTACACTGATTTCTGATTATATATATGTATACCGTGGTATGACGATATTACATAGTAATTTGATACAGTATTCAGATCATAAACATGCGCCTAGATTCACAACGACACGGCCGCTCGAGTTTTAGGCTTGCTATAGCGGTCACCGGCTGCCATTGCGGTTTTAAGATATTGCGTTATCGCTGCAAGTCTGTACATGTAGGCCAAACGTATTCCTTCATACGAAATGGCCTCGCTGCATTGTTTATTATTTTGTAGCATAGAGAAATTTTGAGTTTGGCAATCATAACCCTTTGCCCCGCATCAGCCATTTTATTTAGGGGTAGGCCACTCTGGTTATAGGTGCGCATGTCGCTCGTACGTCATCAGATATATTAAATCTTTACGTGGGCCTGATGGGTTATGCACTGGTAGATGTACCTTATAGTACTTCCCACATTATACGATTGCCAGGTTCTACCTGATATATGAGGTGAAACTATCTCAGTTCATATAGGCTGTGGCCAGTGATTTACCGACATAGTAGGCGCATTTAGGGATTCATGTATGTAGGCCTGGCATAGTATGTATGCAAGCTTGCGTATTTGTTTAACACATTATGTGGGCTATCGTATATATTGGTTTAGCTATACCTTATAGTACTCCCCATATTATACGGTTGCCTGCCCGTGGTTCTACCTGATATATGAGGTGAAACTATCTCAGTTCATATAGGCTTTGGCCGGTGATTTACCGACATAGTATGTCGGCCTAGCATAGTATGTATGTAGGCTTGCATATTTGTTTAACACATTATGTGGGCTGTCATATATATTGGTTTAACACGTTATATAGGCCTTCTCGTCTTACATTGACGGTTTACGTAGGCCCACCGGGCCCCTGCGTTGTGATTGGTCGATTCAACTTGTTGACTATTTGAACTCTATGTAGGTCGTTGGTCGTTTGATCTAACCGATCATTTTTTGGTAATTTCATATATTATTTGATAACCACCCCATTCAGGCACTTGATGCCTGAATCCAGGGTTACTTTACCTATCGGCTGGCTTCGAGATGGCTTTTACCTGAGTCCTTGCTCCGTGTTTGCTTTACCTATGGTCTAACTCCATAATAGCTTTACCTAGGACCCGACTCCATGGTAGCTTTACCGATGGTCTGCCTCAATGGTAGCTTTACCTAAGGCCTGGCTCCTAGGCGGCTTTACCTCAGGCCCAACTCCGCGGTTACTTTAACGGAGGTCTAACACCCGGGTGGCTTTACTTAAGGGCAGGCTTCGGGTTGGCTATACCTAAGGCCTAGCTCCTGGGGGCTTTACCTCTAGCACGACTCCTGGTGTGACTTTACCGAAGGTCCGACACCTGGATGGCTTTACCTATGGTTTGGCATAAGGGATGGTTTTACCTGTGGCCTTGCTCCACAGATAGCTTTACCTAAGACTTGGTGGAGGTATTTCTCTTGGTAGTTGATATAGCAACCGTCCTAGCCCTGCTCTTATGTAGCTTTACTTATAGGCTGACTGCATTGTTTATTAATTTAGTAGGATAGACAAATTTTGAGTTTGCCAATCATATACCCCAGGGCCCCTCATCACCCAAATCATTTAGGGGTAGACCACTATAGTTAGGGTGAGCCTACTACTTACCTGGAGTCGCTCGGGCGCTGATACGTCATCAGATAACCATTAAATCTTTCCAAAGTTACCCCCACCACCAGAGCTATTCCTGGGTTACTTTACCTAAGCGGCCTTACTTAAGGGCCTGCCTCGAGATGGCTTTACCTCGAGCATGACTCCTAGGTGGCTTTTACCTAGGACCTCGATCATTTTTGGCAATCTGAAAACCGGTGATCCCACCCACACAGCCTACCATAATGGACACATATCCCGTACGGTCTTTCGATCAAACCGGTCGATATTTGGCGATTTCGTATTTTATTTAAAAACTACCCCTTGGTGAACCCGCCCCCGCAGTGGTCCAAAAGGGACTCTACACATATCCTGTACTGTCTGTTGATCCAGCCGATCGATTTTCGGCAATTTCATATTTTTTGTAAAAACTACCCCTAGGTGAAACTACCCCTCAGCAGCCCGTAATAGACTCTAAACTCACCCTATCGGTCAAGACACGATTTTCCAAAATTTTTTCGAAAACTACCCCCACCCCCAATCCACTCCCGGAGCTACCCCCGGAGATGGTCCTGAACGTAGCTGAGGCACCCCCTATACGTAGGTTAGGTTAGATCCATTTTGACTAGCTTAGGTCAGGGGGTTGGAATTTATTTTTTTCGAAAAACTACCCCCTACCACTCTAAACGTGGTCGAAACCACCCCTAAGGCTTGGATCAGGGTCGCGACGTCCGCCCACATCATTCGAAACTACCCCTATAGTCCTAGGTTACGTAGCGGCCGAGTTTTTTTTTTTTTTCGAAAAAGTACCCCCCACCCCTCTGAATGTGGTCGAAACCACCCCTTGGTCTAGGGTCAAGGCCGGGATGACCTTGAGCATCATCCAAAACTACCCCTATAGTCCTAGGTTACGTAGAGGCCAAGTTAGGGGTGGTGCGCGCTATTCTAAACCCATTCCTACTTATATATATATATATATATATATATATATATATATATATATATATATATATATTACATATATATATATATATATATATATATACATATATATATATATATATATATATATATACCCCGCAGGGGGGTGCGGACTAGCCGCACCTACGAGGGATTTGGCGTCCCTCGCGGTACCCTAGCCTAACACTACACCACTCACAAAAACCTACACACACACATACACACACCAACACAATCTATACACATTTCAACACTTACATCTTCGCTTAGGGAATTTTGACTGGTCAGAACCGTTGCGCGTTGGGAGTGCTGAAAAGTCCAGAGCGTGACAAACTCTGGTCTGGGACGCTGATGTGAACTTGCTCTGCCGAAGACGTAAGCGCGGTTTCTGGTCTACCAGCCGCTTCGGTCCTTGGTCAGGGAGTGTCCGCGGTGCATGGGTGTCGGAGCCTGTGCACAGTATTACGAGTTCTCGACTGATGCCCATCCAGTCGAGCTAAGGAGAAAAGCTATAGGCCTCAGAGTTCTGAGGATTGGAAATGATCTTATTGTGATCCAAGGGTGTACCCGTTCCTATAGTCTCGCCCGTAACGCTTGACACGATGGCTGGCAAAATAATATTTATGGATTCCAAAACCACGTCAAATATGACTAGTTTAAAGGATTCTCCTGACGATGTAATTAGTAAAGATTTGAGTAAAAAGTTGATGGTGGCAACGTCACAGACATTGCCATCAGCAAAGTACTTAGTTGTATCTAGTGCCGAAGAAGGGAAAGATCTTTCCAAAGTTTCTCCTTTCCTGATCAACAAGGCTATTACTGCCTGTGCTGGAGGCCCAGTAGCCTCTATTAAGAAACTCAGAAACGGAACACTGTTAGTTGCGACTTCCACCGAGAGACAAACCCGTGCTCTATCTAAAATGACCTCTTTCTTTGACCAGGTCAAGGTATCTGTGGCTCCCCACAGATCCTTGAATTACTCAAAGGGGGTCATCACATGTAGGGATTTAATGTACATTTCAGTTGACGAAATTAAGTCCGAACTGTCGTCTCAGTCAGTTATGGACGTTGTCCCTATCATGAAAATGGACAAAGGAGAAAAGGTAGCAACAGCTTCCTTTATCGTAACCTTCGGCAAACCGGAAATACCCGAATATTTACATGCAGGTTACCAAAGGCTCTCAGTGAGACCATACGTGGCTAACCCTAGGCGCTGCTTCAAGTGCCAGCGATTTGGGCATATCAGCTCTACGTGTTCGAAGCAGAACGTATACGGTATATGTAGCGTTGAAGGCCATGATGATAAGGATTGTGTTAATTCTCCGAGATGCGCCAACTGTGGTGGTGACCACCCAACGCGATCCTACAATTGTCCTACCTTTAAGGAAGAGAAAGCTATCCTAGGCATCATGGCGAAAGACAAGCTGTCGTTTCCAGAGGCCAAAAAACTCTATCGATCAACTCAGCCAAAAAGACAGACAGTAAGACTTATGCCGCTACCCTGACCGCTTCAAAATCGTCTTGTTCCAACTGTGCTGAGCTGTCCAAGAAGATTGAAGCTCTAACTGAACAAGTGTCTCGCCTTTTGTGCTTAGTCACAAATGGTCCGTCCTTGAATTTGGTACAACCTGCAGCAACGGATAATGTTTTACCTCGTGTACCTGTCCCTTCCACTGGGGGGATTGGAGCACGAAATAAATCACTAAGCGAGTCTTGTGTTTCTGTGCAGAAGATATTATCAACGGGTAATAAACCTTCTGTGCAGAAGACGGAAAAATCCAAACCACGTAGACCAGTGTTACGACAGACCACATCACCACCGTCGTTACCGGGCATTAAGAAAAATGCTAACAAAGGAGGGAATGTAAAAACTACCCCTCCTAAACCCAAAACTTCCTCAGATTCCATCCCTGAACGGGTGGATATGGAATCTGAGAAATGTAAGCCTGAGACGTCTAAAAACGTCCCAGGCAAGAAAGGAGAGAGCACCAATGGGTGTCAAATAAATCCTTTGCTAAGCTAATAAATGTCTTTGCTTAGGAAGTCAGTGATACAATGGAACGTCAACGGTGTTAGGAGTCACATAGAAGAACTTAAAGTACTCGTGCGAGATGTGTATCCAATGTTTGTATGTCTACAGGAGACACATCTCCACGAATCGCATAATTTCCATTTAAGGGAGTATTCAGTTTTTAGATCGGACTTCGTTACAGAAGATCGAGCTAGAGGTGGCGTAGCCATCCTAACCCGTGACTGTATCGATGCTGTTTCTCTAAACTTAATAACTCCTTTACAAGCAGTAGCCGTTCAAACAGCTGTCCCGTATAAAATCACTGTGTGTTGTGTCTACTTGCCACCACAAGAAAACCTGCATCACAGTGATTTAGTAAATTTGATAAGCCAGTTACCAACTCCGTTCTTATTGGTAGGAGATTTCAATGCCCACCATTTATCTTGGGGATCTCCAACCTGTAACCCCCGAGGACAACTAGTGGAGAGTGTAAGAACGGAACTGGACCTATGCCTGCTAAATGACGGTTCGCCTACTCATTTAGCGGCATCTACTGGTGGATGGACAGCTGTTGACCTATCGATCTGCAGTCCTCAATTAGCTACTAGATGCACATGGTCGGTACTCCATGATTTGTATGGAAGCGACCATGTGCCCATTAAGATCAATTTATGTGACTCCCAACCTTGTTATGCTCGAAATTCCCGTTGGATTTTGCGAAAAGCCAACTGGTACGCCTTTACGAAATATTTTGTATCACTTGACACAGATTACCTGACACCCATTGATGCAATTGTTGAAAATTTCACTAAGACCATTTTAAATGCCGCTGTAGAGACCATTCCGAAAACCTCTGCACATCCACGCCGACCGCCTGTGCCGTGGTGGAACGACGAATGCACAGAAATCCTCCGTTTACGACGAAGAGCTTTAAGGAGATTTAAGCGTAACCCAACAAGTGACAACCTTCAGGAATATAAAATACTCCGTGCGAAAGCACGGAGGATATTTAGGCTGAGTAGAAAGAACTCTTGGGAACAGTACATTAGCACAATTAGACGAACAACTTCATCCTCCACAGTGTGGAGGAAACTAAGATCAGTTTGTGGTACTTCCATTCCGTTGCCAGCTATTGCGCTGAATCAACCTAATGGAAGTTTGACCACGGACAGTGATAATATTTCTAATGTGCTGGGAAAATCATTTTCTAACTCTTCTGCTACTACAGCCTATAACATAGTATTCCAGAGACATAAATTGAAGGAAGAAGCAATACCGTTTACTGTTGGGTTGTCTGGCGACTCACCTTTAAACACTCCTTTCTCCTTAGGGGAATTGGAGTCAGCTCTCGCGTCAACGAGGGATTCTGCACCAGGTCCTGATTCCATTGTATACTCCATGCTGAAACATCTACCATCATCGGCGAAACTTTTCCTCCTTCGAATATACAATCGGCTATTCGAGGAGCAGTCTTTCCCCGATGCATGGTTAGAAGCGACAGTAATTCCTATCTTAAAACCAGGTAAAGACAAAACCAATCCCAGTAGTTACAGGCCTATATCTCTAACAAGCGTCTTGTGCAAACTACTGGAGAAGATGGTCAACCGCCGTCTTGTCTGGTACCTAGAAACCAACAATTTCATTTGCAACGAGCAGTGTGGCTTCAGACAAGGGCGATCATCGGTTGACCAATTGGTCTTGTTAGAATACGCTATTCAAGATGCCTTTCTCTTGCGTCAAACACTCGTTGCTGTTTTCTTCGACCTTGAGAAGGCATACGATATGGCATGGAAAAGAGTAATTCTGAACACTTTAAAATCATGGGGTATACAAGGGAATATCCTAGCATTCATCGCTAACTTTCTCTCAAACAGATCTTTCCGCGTTCGACTTGGAGGCACGTATTCAAACAGCTATACACAGGAGAATGGTGTACCGCAGGGCAGCGTGCTGAGCGTCACGCTATTTGCCGTTGCAATGGAGTATCACCAGCAATATACGATCTCCGGTACACTGTTCCCTTTTTGTGGATGACTTTTGTATATATGTGCCTGCTCGGTGTATGGCAACAGCGGAAAGGTCTTTGCAGTTAGCAATGTACAGATTAGAGGAATGGTCAAAAGCTACAGGTTTCAAATTCTCTGCTTCGAAGACCCAATGTGTAGCATTTAGTCGTCGTAGGCAGCACCAGGTGCCGATTCTTTATCTTGATGGGATTCAGCTTCAAACCACGGATAGTGTTCGATTTTTGGGTCTTTTATTTGATAGAAGACTCTCATGGATCCCACATGTTCGTGATTTGAAGGTGAGATGCAGCAAGAAATTGGATATGTTAAGAGTCCTTAGTGGTACGAATTGGGGAGGAGACAGAACTAGTATGCTTCGGTTTTATCGCGCAGTCGTTAGATCGCGCATAGATTATGGTTGTCAAGTTTACTCATCTGCACGACCTACTGTTCAGAAAACTCTTGATACCATCCACCACTCTGGACTTAGACTGGCTACTGGTGCATTTAGAACTAGCCCAATCCCTAGTCTTCTTGTCGAAGCTGGGGAACCTGCCCTTTCTAGACGACGTCAGATGCTACAAATATCTTACGTTTCTGTTCTTCGAAGCAAACCCAACCACCCGGCATTTGAAATAGTCTTTCACAATACGCTAAATGAAGTGTACAATACACGTCAACGTTCGACCCATCCATTTGGCATACGAACTTTAAGAATATTGGATGACCTTGAATTGCAACTTCCAACTATGTTTGAACGACAAATGTGCTATCTACCTCCATGGATAATAAAAACGCCGCACTTCGATTTCTCATTGTCCAGTTATATAAAACACGATACTCCTGTTGTGGTCTACCACCAGGAATTTTTATCCATTTATAAATCTCACCAACACAGTGTAATTATTTTCACTGATGGATCTAAACTGGACAATGGCGTTGGGTGTGCGTTTTATGCATCTGAATGTACCTACACGTACGGATTGCCCTCAGCTTGCAGTGTTTTCACGGCAGAACTATTTGCTATTTTTAAAGCTTTGACCGTCATTCAATCTCGATCTTCGCATTATCTTTTGTTTTCGGATTCCAAAAGTGCTCTTCAGGCTCTTCAGGATGTTTTCTCTAGCAACCCTTTAGTTGGGGACATTTTGTGTGCTGTACACAGGCTTCAATTGAGGGGTGTGGGGGTGACTTTCTGTTGGGTACCTGGACATTGTGGAATACTTGGAAACACAAAAGCGGATGAAGCGGCGAAGAAAGCTACAAGTTTGGTGCCTATTACTCAACTAGTTATGGCATCTGACTGTGTGTGTTTCGCGAAACATTTATTGCTCGCTGCTTGGAATGACGAGTGGCATACTGTGATTGAGAATAAGCTGAGGGAAATTAAAGATACCGTCCGTCCATGGAGGTCTTCAATTCGTTCAAAACGTAGGGAGGAAGTGGTGGTTACACGCCTTCGCGTTGGCCACTCTTTTGCAACTCATGGATATTTGATGCGTCGTGAAGATTCACCAATATGCCAATACTGTGGGGGTATCATCACAATAAAACATATTTTGGTAGATTGTGTTAGTGTAGGCAATGTTCGTGCCCTTTTTAATTTAAAAGGGAGTTTAAAGGTGGTGCTAAGGGACGATGCCTCGGCCATTGACCGAGTCATCGCTTTCTTGCACCACTTGAAAATATTTTTTAAAATTTAATACATAAATATATATATTTTTTAAATTTTATTTATACATATAATTCTCTGTGTTTCTTTTATTTATTTTAATTAAATTTATTTTCTGTTCTTGTTATTGTTATTGAGATTTATTTATTGCTAAATTGTTACCTATTATTGTTTTACATATTATTTATTTACTGTTATATTGTTCTTTGTTGTTATTTTGTTATTTAGTTTTTAAGAATTTTTTCATTGTTATATTGTTGTTTTTTGTTTTTTATTGTTGTGTTTTTTGTTTTGAAATTTTTTGTTGTATTTATTTATTTGTTTATTTATTAATTTATTTGATTTTATTTAAAACATTGCGTTCCGTGTTACATTTTGTTTGGCGATGATAACCACAATTGGTTTTTCGCCAGGAAAAAAGGAAAAAAAATATATATATATATATATATATATATATATATATATATATATATATATATATATATATAAACTTAGTTTCCTCTCAAATAATATTTCAATAATAATATTTCATTTATTAGTTTTAATAATTATTTCGCTTTCTATTTTGCCACTTAATATTGTGGTTCTATCATACGTATATACATACGTAAATAGTTGTAATCATTTAATAAAAAAGTAACTGAAATAATTTTTTTTTTTCATTTAAGTTGGAATTGACTTTATTTTTTTATTATATATTACTCATTTTTCTTTATAAATTCTTTGGATTAATTTCTGTAGCTTTTTAAAACGGAGTTGAAAGGTTTTTACTTGATTTTTATCGAATTGTATAACAAAGAATATACACCCTTTCACGCAATCCTCGGACGGACCATTTACGTTGGGGTCATAGTGTACTAGCAAGTGCGCTTGTGTAATAAGTTTTATTATTGTGTACTGCCAACTATCAGCGGTCTTTGTCAGGGTGTACTCTGGTTAATAGATAAACTTCCCAGGGGAATGGTTGATGTTCTAAATAAAGTTGTTTAATATATATATATATATATATATATATATATATATATATATATATATATATATATATATATATATATATATATATATATATATATATATATATATCTATATATATTATTTATAATGTGTATAAATACATATTTATATATTTTATATAATATGTATATTATTATATAAATATTATGATATGAGTACTCTTCGCTGTAAAGTATTTCTCTACTATATTGTTAATTTATTTGTTCATATTTCTTGTTGACCTGGTATCCTAGTTTTGTTCATGTTTTTTGCCCTGTAAAATATTTTTTCACGACGACTATAAAAGAATATCAGAGAGGTAGCACTAAACTTCGTTTTATGTCTGATTTTAAATGCACCGAAGCTTCATATTGTCGACTTCACTCAACATTCTTCGGGTAATTTCCACTCGATGGGGTTATTCAATTTTGTTTGTTATATTTCCCATAAAAATGTCCTATGTGAAAATATTTAGTAAACAATAGTTGATATAGTCAGAGGGAAAAATATCTTTTTGCATTTAGTTTTGCTGTTATATAAGTTTATTCCAATTTACCTATCAATTTTTTAAAATGCAAGTAATAATTGAACTGTCTTGTGAGTTAAGGTTATAAATAAATAAATAACTGCACACGAAGTCACAAAACAATACAGGTTATTATATTTGCCATACGCTATTAATGACTTATATCATCACCATAAATGACACCACTACAAATGTGCAACTGCAACGGACGATGATGACATAAGTCATTGAAACGCGTATGACAATAAAGTATATTGTTTTGTGAGTTCATGTGTAGTTGTTTGTTTATATTTTTCAAAATTAAAAATCACTAAGGAAATCAAAATTTAACATATTTCCTGTAACTAACTAATACTAAAACAATTACAAAGCAAAACTAGAAGTGCTTTCGAACTAAAACAACCAACGAATTGTTTCGTACCTACGTTCTTTTGTATACATTGTTACAGCTATAGTTACACATAGCATAATACGTTCTATAGCTATGTGTATCTATATTCAAACTTAAACGTTCCCTTACCTTAAGTAGCCACATATATTAGGTAGTGAAGATGGTTTTTTAGTGTTATTCAATTCCTTCTATTAGTTCACTCTCCCCTTATATATATCGTTCAAATTTCCTTCGTTAATAAAATACTTTTTACTTATCCAAACAAGTTTTAATAAATTTTATAAACTTTTAGTGGATGACACTTGATGTTAATACAATTATTACAAATAATACTCCATTAAATAAATTTAATTAGTTAATTTTAGTTTTATATGGGAGAAAACCCCAAAGGGGCAAGTCATGTTATATCGTCCCATATGACTTAAAATTATAACATATGATTTCCTGAAACAGCTGATTTTATGTTATAGGTTACGTAGCTAAACAGCTGTTTCAATGCAAAGGTTATGTTACTTTATTTATATTAATTGTAATTATTTATTAAAAAGTAATTGAAATTGAAATATTTCTTTATTGATCTAAGTAGGAATTCACAATAAAAAATGTGTGTTTTTGGTCCTTGTTTGCTTAGGTAAATATTATATTACTTGAAATGTAGAGTTTATGCGAGATATGCAGAGTAGTACTTTGCATTGTGGCGCTACTCTTGACTATTAATAAATCTTGTAGAGTTTCATCCCTTTACAGAAAACCTTACTACATAACTTATACAGTTTTTAAAGTATTCCGTTTGTTTTTAAAATTTAACAAGTGATATAGAAAACCTTTTGTAAGTTAGTTCCTTCTTAAATCAACAAAGAAAAATTTATTTTAGTTTCTTCTCATTATATAATCACAATTAATATAAATATGCATATACACATGCCAGAATAAAAATACTAATTGGCAAAAAAGAAAGCGGATTTACTCGCAATTTTCCATTTTCCATTCTATGTATGGTATTGTACTGTTTTTGTTTGATACTATTTATAAGCTTTTTTCGTCGCTTGTATTGTGTTTTAATTTCTTTTCGCTTTCCTTTCGAATCGTCCGTTTGTGAAGCAAGGTTCGATACCGTTATTCGAGTTTGTTTGTTTATTCTATTCTTTCCGTTCGTTTTTAATCATTGAGCAGTATTGATGATATTGTGTACTAACCATGATAATAATATAAGATTGTGCAATGGAGGTTTCGACGACAACCAGTCGGGGGACAAAAGAAAAAATCCTATATATCTTTGAGAAGTTCCTTTCTAGCTCTGGAAAAGTTGATTCTTTACCAAAGTGCTAGACTTCAAACATGATGACACTCTGCTCGTATGCGATCTAAACCACCGAGTTTTTATAATTTATTTATTGAATAAATATTTTTTTAAAATTAACGTCTTCCACTATAGGTTTAAAAATAATTATTTTAACTTGATTCGATGAATAAAAACGTATTTTATTAACGATTGGAAATTTTGTACAAGATATATATATATATATAAGGAGAGTGTGAGCTAATAGAAGGAATTTGAAAAATAGGCTACTCCGCAGATAATGTATTTTGTAAAGATATTGGTTCCTGAGCCAGTGACCATGTTTTTAATTTTTTAAAGAATATGAGTGTTGGTACTACAAACTCTAACTAACAACTGTTAGTGAGCAACACTCACTGATGATGATGACTTTGTCACTAAAATGCGTCTGAGTTATTAAGTGATTCATTTGTGAGTTTTATTTACGGCTTTTTTCTGGACAAATATTCTGTTACTTATAACGAATAGTTGATGGAAGTTGTACAAAGAAAGAAAGAGTTATTACATCAAAGAATTTATTCATTTTTCATGCTGGATACATTTTTATCATTCTAATATAAGGAGACGATATTTATGTGGATATAAATCTGCGTCAATCAAGAAGCACTTAAGGGGTCCTGAAGGAATCTCTGGAACATAGGTTACAGACACATGCATTGAAAGCGTCGTGCATGTGTTATTAATGATATCACGTGATGCTTCGGATTTCTTTGGATACTTTTTCCTGGATGATTTATTCCTTGTGCTCCATACACGCTATGCATTCACTTCAAGGACGTACTTATGTGTAGAGATGTTTGAATATGTTTACAATAGAACGTCACAAACATCTCGATATGACAGTAAAACTAGTCGAAGAACTTTGTCCTTGTAACATGGGAAAAAAGAAACTTGGGAATAATTGTTTGTGTAAGAAGGTTCGGAGATTGAACAAAGTTCGAAACACAAAAACCTATTTAGCTGTATTCTTATAAAATCGTTCAAACATATTTTACAATCTTCGCATAATTAAGTTAAAAAACTTGAATACTACATACAGTGGAAAGAAAGGAAAATGCATCCCCGTATGCACAGATATAATAGCCTAGTTATTTACGTAATATAGACTACATATTGCCGGATTAGATTAATACCGTAGTATCAAAGACCTTTTTATATGCGCCTTCATATGTCAATTAAATCTATTATTAATAAATAAATAGAAAATTATATACTGCATTTACAGTTACACATAGTGATGTATATATACTTTATCTTTTCATCCTTTATGGGTGTATCCTTTATTAAGTTATATGTATATATATATATATATATATATATATATATATATACACGTATATAACTTAATATAGCTTATATAACTATATATTGATGCCTATAGTATACATTATTGTAATTACATAGGCTTAAATTACATTATTGTAATTTTCATTCCTGGTGATGTTGGTACTGTTTACCAACGAAAAGTTTTGAATATAAATTAATAAATATTCTTGTATTGGAATAACCTATGTTGTTTTAAAGTATATATATATATATATATATATATATATATTACAATAAATTAAAAATATCGTATATATATTTATTTTTTGTTTTAAATATTTTGTTACATAATTATTTTCCTGAAGATGCTGGTACTGTTTTATCGGTGAAAAACTTTTAATAATATATGTAATAAAAGTATTCTTGTTTTTTAAATAGTTTAAATCTATTAACTATATTCAAGAAAACGTATTACCATATTTAATATATATATATATATATATATATATATATATATATATATTACAATAAATTAAAAATATCGTATATATATTTATTTTTTGTTTTAAATATTTTGTTACATAATTATTTTCCTGAAGATGCTGGTACTGTTTTATCGGTGAAAAACTTTTAATAATATATGTAATAAAAGTATTCTTGTTTTTTAAATAGTTTAAATTTATTAACTATATTCATGAAAATATATCACCATATTTAATATATATATATATATATATATATATATATATATATATATATATATATTACAATAAATTAAAAATATCGTATATATATTTATTTTTTGTTTTAAATATTTTGTTACATAATTATTTTCCTGAAGATGCTGGTACTGTTTTATCGGTGAAAAACTTTTAATAATATATGTAATAAAAGTATTCTTGTTTTTTAAATAGTTTAAATCTATTAACTATATTCAAGAAAACATATCACCATATTTAATATATATATATATATATATATATATATATATATATATATATATATATATATAATCTTTATCCCCTCAATTATATACAAATTATTTTATGGTTACTCAAGTGCTCCATGTGTAATGGATTTACCATACCGAGGAGGAATCCTTTCGTTTTTAAAAGTCAGAATTTAATTTGTTTAAAAACCATTATAATTTAAACCATTTATTTAATGAATATACAGCAGTTTTAGTAGTGATCAAACTAGCCATCCAATGTATGAATAAGAATTACATAGTGTTAGCTGGAGTAACTCTTGTTAAGTCATATTACTTGGAGATAGCAGAGAGAGACATTCACTGACGTACACAACATAAATGACCAAAGAATGACAAGAACAGATGCCCTTCTGAGTAAAACCTACTTTATCTGTTACAGGTCTCCCGACATGCACCGTGTTTAATCTGTGACAGTCGGTCATTTGTCGTATAGAGTTTTTTCCGCTTTTAAATCGGCCAAACTACTTGTACACAGTCTTCAGAGTTTAACAGATTCTAACATTTCGTGAGCTTCTTTGCAATTCTTTAATATCTTGAAACAAAGCTTAATGTTAATGCGTTGTTCGAAATTCATGATTCGCTAAAGAAACGATAAACACGGTCTCACTCTTGCGGCAT
>JBAIZL010000006.1:31451556-31574056 GCA_036971475.1 Prosapia bicincta | reverse complement strand
TCTAACCATGGACTGGTTATCGATAAGTTGAAGAGCCACTGTACTTGGATGAAGTTGAGGTGACTTTTCCTGTTTTTTGGCCATCTTCTTTATTTCTTCTGTTATTGTCGGAATATTTATAAGATTTACTAAAATAACATTTATTTTAATTTTAATAATACAACAATATAAAAATGATTATTAAAAAGAGTAATATATAAGAATTATTTTATATTTTCAAAAATTACAACATTGTTTTTGGTTTTTTTATTTAATAAATCGTTGACAAGAAAATACGAGTGAAATATAAAATTATCCTAAATCCAAAAATATTTATGGAAAAGAAAACAAATATAATTAGTCCACTTATAATCAGTTCCTTAAAAAAGAACACGAATTATAATGTAAAAATACATAAATTTACCTAAATACTAAGTTTGATAACATAATTACAAAGCCAAGACTAATAGTGAACCTATCTAAATAATATAGATTATAACCGAGACATTAGGGTCGCATAAAAAGTATTATATATTTTTCGATAAAAACACATAGAATATTTTATCATAATTCCATATTACTGGACTGAAATAGTGAAATTTTACACTTGCTTTTAAAATTTCTGGTATAAATTACTTTCTAAAAATTAGAAGTTTGATATTTTAGTAATTCCTCTCATTACATATTTAGCGAATATGTTCTATTAGTTTGGAAGAGGCCTTTGCAACATCTACTTGCATTAATTAAAGTACGCAAATATAAACTAAAGTAGGGGGGTAAGTGTAGTAAATTGATACTTGGGTATTTTACCGGCTTGATCACAGCTGGTTGGGTAGCCTTTGGTGGCATAAATTCCCACACACACACACACACACGAACACACACACACACACACACACACACACACGAACACACACACACACACACACAAACGAACACGCACACACACACACACACTAACACACACACACACACACACACACACACACACACACACACACACACAAACGAACACACACACACACACACACAAACTAACACACACACACACACACACGCACGCACACACACACACACACACACACACACACACAAATACACACACACACACACACACACACACACACACACACACACACACACACACACATACACACACACACACACACACACACACACACACACACACACACAAACGAACACACACACACACACACAAGTATTTAACTGAACGGTATTTATATTATGATATAGTAGGAATTACTTTGAATCAAATTATCTCATCTGGAAATACAAAGATATATATCATTACGCTTGGACATCTCTAGCATTAAAATCTAAACCTACATTTCATTCAGTGCATAACACAAATGCCTTGCAAGAAACATGACACACCGGACATGTAACTAATGCGATTGCGTCCCACAGGAGTATATTTATTTATAACACCCCTACCCTTGGTAGTTTCTGTAACATATGTCACTGGGTTTTCCCGACGTACTTTCCCCTTTACATTTCATGTTACGAGATATTATATTAGGTCACGTGATGTACTTCGTGTGTTATAAATCACAAACTTTGTGACAAGCGTGGTGAATTTAGTTTGTTTCTATATTTCACTAAGTTGTAAATAAGTGATCAGGATGTTGGTTTTTGTATTCATGTTAGTAAAATGATTGGTTTTCGATCAAGTAGAGGTTTTAAACTTCTGAGAACTTCTTCTTATAAATTTTAATACCTAATATAAAATATTCAAGTCAATATTCAGCCCTATTCTACAAATCATAAGGGTTGATATTTTAAAATTAATTTACGAGAATATTTTGGAAAATATAAAAATAACTTTTTAATCAGATTTTTAAATTACTTATAAAAACAATAACTTGTATAGGATATTTATGTAAAAAAGTATTAGGGACCTGAATACGTTAATAAAATAGTGAATATTTAATAAAACTACACACGTTTTAGACCTTTAAAATCAAAAGAATATTCTAATAATAAGAGTCTACTAATAGTTTCAATGTCCGGGCTACCATCATCAGTGATTATAATTACAATTATTTAATGTAGGTTGTACTCATCGTAATTTCACTCAATATTGAGTCAAATATTAGGACTGAATAGTGTTTATTTAAAAAAAAGAGTGTACACTAAAGCAAATTAATTGTTCTGGCGCGTTACAAAACCATTGCGTCACTAATGAAGTCTACCTACATCTCGAAACGTGACAGCATGGTAAAGGCAGTACTGTTTTAGGCTCTCTTTATAACATGACCCTTCAGTTCCACTCGAAGAGCTGCACTTACAAGAGGATAATACTTGTACATGGTCAACATCAGTGTACCGAAATATACATACTACTCATAACAAAAAAAAATGAATGAAGTTTTATTAATAGATTTCTAACAGGTCAATTCGTAATAACAAGAAAAATTACTAACAGTTAAAACAGTAGGTAATTTGGTAATTTGTCACTAAGACAAGAGAGCTTTAACAAAATTAACAAAGTTAAATCGTCATAAAGTACTAACGAAAATTATTTTTAAAAAAAACTCTTAAAACAAGAATTTAAGATAAAGAAAAAAGGAATCAAAATAGCAGAAAAGGAAAGTAGCTCTTAAATTTTTTTTAGATATTAAAGGCACTCAAAGGAAAATGAACTCAGGAAAGCTAAGGGAAAATTGAACTTTTCATGTTATTTTGCAGGAAATGCACCCAAATAATATTGAAACGGGCATAGCACTAACAGTGTCTTATAGCACATGACTTGATAATTAGTCCTTTCACGTCTAAACGGACACAACGGTACCAAGCCTCGTAAATTCTAGAACCTTCTATAAATAAGTGATTAGAAACTACTAGAAGCGACAAGTCGATATAAAAACGTTTAGCGAAAAGAGTGGTCAGTGTTGTAATGTAGTAAAGAGTGTAAAATCTTTAGTGACAGAGTAACAGACAGTGACATTATAGCTACTGATAAGTGTAAATAGCCTATTAAAGAACATAGTAGTGCCTTTTCTGCATATGTCTGTTCCAAAGTATCAGTTACACCAGAAATAACTATGTATGCAAATTAATTACAAAAATCCCAAGTGATCCGTTGTAACAGCGCGTGCGTTTAATCTACAGCTTCAGCATGTAGCGACAAAACCCTGTGGAGATATAACGGCTACGTCTAATAAAATAATAAAGTGCTGGAAATATCTACCTGCAGAGTACGAAATGAACTCTTACAAACTTTTGTATTACAAAAGCTATAGACTTTTTAATTACTCCTAATGTACAGTTAAAATATAACTAAATAAATGTAAAATTATTGTGTTCAATATTGTAATTTAGTTTTTCCTTGTAATTTTCTAAAATTGTATATCTATTTTTAGATTTTTCAAACGTTTAATTAATGTTGCAGTACAGTTATAATATAGTCAGGTAAATAGATTAGAGAATATTACCACATGAATATTTTATAAAACTTTTCAAATCATTTTAAAGAATTCATAAATAAAAAAGAACTATTTATTGCTTGATTAAATAGTTTTCACATTAGTTTAAAAAATAAATTTTATTTTATACAGGATATTTGTCTAAAGAGAAAGTAAAAACATGTAGCAAATGCGGTGTAATATTTATTAATAAATATTTAAAACCCCTTGACAAACAAAATCATTCTACTTATGAACTAATGTACATTTCGATTGAAAAGCAATCATCTTTAGAGGAAAGTACTGCAACACTAACTACTTTTGGTCAGTTACATATATTATATATTTACATCAGAACACAAATAAAATGTCCTGTGATTTAGGTTGTATTTATTTATAAAGAAGGAAGCGTAGGCTTACCTATTTCCTTATATTTTACATCTTCATGTTTAAGATTATCCAAATAAAAATTTTATTTATGTATGCAAATATTTTGCATTGTTTTGTAAGTAGAGAAAAATCTATAGTTTCTATGTATTTTGAATAAAATTATGGGCATATTTTTATTGAATATCTTTTCTTTTCTAAAACACTTTCTTGGTGTTGTGCCTTACCGCAACACTCACTTTCAGGAATAAAATTCTATGCAAAAAAAATGTGTAAATATATAAATAAACAAATCAGAAATAATATACGGAGATACAAGTAAATAAAAAGTATATCTGACAGACTTTATACAAAATACATTTTAAAAATATGAAGTTATGAGTTTATGAAGTTAACCAAATGCATAAGACTTCAAAGTCTTTTCTTACGAAATAGTAACATTTTAGTGCCATTTTTTTTTTTTTTACCTCATTTCCTAATGTAATATCTTAATAATCCTTATTCATTGAATACATTATACCACAGTACCTTGAAACATGTTTTAAGTAATTTAAATTTAAACACTAGCTCATTATAATTTAGGAATTAGAAATATTTTTCCCATATAAGAGGAAACTGTCTTACGAAACCAGTAATAGGCCTATATACAAAACGTTTTTTCAAGTCAATTCCTACTTAGGTCAACAGAAAACAAATATTTTTTAGTTACTTTTTATTATATACATAAAATCATCTGTTGTATGAAATCATATGTTATCACTTATTTTAACCCAAATAGAATGAAATAACTGTATTGCATACCTTGTCCCTTTTGTGAAAGGTTTTCCTCCGATATAAATCCGTCGTTTTTCTCTAATTCATTAAATTTAATTGTTTAATTTTTATTTCAAAAATCTCTATTAACATTACGTGTCATCCACTACATGTTTCATAAAATGTATTTGATCTCGAGTGGGTGAATAAAAACGACTGAATGTTTGAGCAAGATATATATATATACATATATATATATATATATATATATATATATATATATATATATATATATGTGTGTGTGTGTGTGTGTGTGTGTTTATATATATATATATGTTAAAAACCACTGAGGTTATTCAAATACAAGAATCATTTATTAATTTTTATTCAAAGTTATTTTTGATAAACAGTACCAGCAACATCAGGAATGAATTCATCTATTATACAAAACAGCATATCTTATTCTTATATATATATATATATATATATATATATATATATATATATATATATATATACGTATGTATGTGTATGTGTGTGTGTGTGTGTGTGTGTGCGTGTTTGTGTATTAAGAGAGGGTGTGAATTAAAGGACGGAATTGTATAATTATATGAAGGAACATAAATTTAATCAAGCTCAAAAAGAAAATTTACCGTTCGAATTTGTAGATTTTACAGCACAAGTAACAACCCACCCGGTGCCGGTGGCAGTAACGTTTTAAAATTGTTCTGAATTCAACTTTCTTCAAGGTACGCCAGGGAGCGGCAGCAGCAGTGTAGCATGTAGTGATTAAATAAACCCTATGGAGACATAAATTACAAAATAACTCCGATCGAGCAAGTAAAATACCCAAGTATCGATTTACTAAAGTCTTACTAAAATTATCCCCTACTTGAGTTTCTATTTGCGTATTTTAATTAATGTTACCGCCTGTTGCCATGACGTCTGTTAATATTATTAGATAGTCCTTAATATATAACAAATTTAACAAATTTAATAAATTCAAAGTACGGATAGTCATAAACTATTGTTTTAGTGATTAATAAAATATCTCAATTATAATTCAAATTGTATTGTAATCAAATTAAATAATGAATAAATTTTTTTTCAAAGTAAATGAAAAAAATTAACTTTTTCAGACAATTTTTTTAATTTATTAATATAGAGTCTTCTTATACCTTCAAGAACATTACCTAAAAAATAGTTGTAAACCATCTTGGTTTAAACCCATATTTCACCATATATCTTCATAATTCTTTTAACAAAGGTAGTTTTCATGAGAAGGGTTGATTTTGTTTTCAAATCTCAATAGAACTTACTAAAATTTAAAACGTAAGGAAGTCTCTTTCGTCACATAACGCAAAACACTTAATCGCTATTAATATTATCAATGGAAGACATTTACTAGCACACATAAAGAAGTAAGTTTTGGTATGCTGTGATCTGTGAATTCTGTTTTTCTGCCTTTGAAAAACTAGAAAGGAATTATGAATTTAGGTTCAATTTTTCTATCTCGCATTGAGGTTTACCTGGGGTTAGGGTATTATAAGATATGACCCATGTGTAGACGTAATTTTGGTTGAGAGGATACATTGCCAAGTTTGAACACATTAGATACCCCGTTAAAATGTAAGTATGTAAAGTAATTAAAAAACGATTGCTAAGATTACTACATTAAAATTTGTTTTATTAAAGTCCAATCTGAACATTTATATCAAATCTCAGACGGTTTAACTGTTGGTTTCCCAGGCAAAAGAGAAGTTTTTTAAACTTTCAATTGAAACTGCAAGTGACATTTTCTTCCACATAAATGAGATAAAAAGAAACATAAGTATTGCACAAGTATGAAATATTAAATTAAATTAAATTATCAAATTTCCAGAGGGATATTCATAGACTATTCATTAGAACTAATAATAATTTTAGTATACAGCAGTATTTATGAACACATCTTATAATACTGCCAAACTCTTAGTACAGTTTCTTTCCCTTGCCAAGAAACAAATCTCTTCAAGTATGGCCTCAATATAAAAGAACTTCATCTTGAAAAAAAAAACAAAATGCCACAAATTTTATTTTTTAATGGAAGTTTTATATTACGAATTTATTTTAACATTTCAAAAGAAAAACAATTCTTATTGATTTTTAAAGTATAGCAATGACTAAAGGATTTCTTTATACTCTATATTTATTTTTTACTCTTCATTTTACTACAAACATTAGAAAGACAACGTCTCGAGGTCATGTTTTGCTTATCTTTTTACCCACATTTCTACATGATTGTTACTATTATTTAAAATAAAGCATGAAATAATTTACCCTGTAATACAATTATTTGTCCCAGAAAGCTTCGAAATGGCTGTTAAAAGATTTCAGTTTTGTTTTGCAAAATTTATCTCAATAAAACATTTTTCACAAACTTAATTGTAGTTGAATAATAATCTGATCCAAATGGTCAAAATTATTTAAATCTAATTGATTAGCTCTTCTTTAATCTAGAGCTTTTTGTAGTTTTCAAAGATATTTTATTTTTAACATGTTGAGCCATTTTATGCTACAGATTTCAAGAGCATCAATTATAAAAAAGTATCAAATACAAAAATTAATAACTTTTGTTTTAAATAGTCTGTAATATACTTGTAATATACAAATGATATTTTTCTACATTAACCAAAGAATAAAATTTGTCAATACTCATCCGTTTTAAACCGGTCACCCTTTCAATGCTTTGGGACGTCAGGATTTGGTTTTTAAAATACTTCATTAAAGTAAATGAGAGTTGAAGTGAGCCCCATTACTTAAAAATACCCTCTTTAAATTATTAGATTTATCGGATTTTATGTCGACTCTATACTTTTTATGTGTCTCGAAACAGAAAAACTAAATATCCTATATATTCTGTATCTCACTACTAGGCTACGAATTTTAGTTTACTAAAATGCAATGCTTTTATAAAACCAATTTCTTAAATATTACATTTTATATCTCTAACTCCTTAACACACACACACATACACACACACACAAACAAAATTTTTAAATTCATATATTAAACAATCACCCCCTGTCCATCTGTGTTGGAGTACTCCTGCCTATAAAGGCGTCTTATTTACATATAGATACCTATCTCTGTATTTTATAATTATTATCTCTTGCCTTGTGTTACATCAAGTTTTCGAAATATTTAAGACAACGTGTATATGCGTTTAGAAAAAATAACTTCTCTTATACCACTAAGAAGGCTCAAGAGAGACATGGTAAAGCTACCTATTTGGGTATTCAAATATGTCATATGAGCTACACTACGGCTCAACTTTTCAATACCATCTTGGCTTTGAACCTGTATGGGCTCACCCATCTCCGTAAGCTAACTGTACCTGGAGACTTGAAGGCTTATACATTTGTCGACGACCTCGGTTGCTCTATTTACTACACCATCCAGCCGCCTACAAATGCAAACATATTCTCAATAAACACTAGATCAGACTTAAGTAATATGTAATATGTTATATAAAATGTAATAAGTTAATTAGTTACGAAACACTTTAGATAAACCATAAAATACAGTCGAGTGTTATTTTAGAAACGTCAAAAACAGTTAAACATATGATTTATTCCTTCCCACTATTACTTTGCTAAATCAAGATAATGGAACAATAGCATATCTTATAAAGAATAGTTTAATCTAAAATATAAATCATATTTTTTCTATAAATAAGTTTTTAGTGTCATAATAAACCAATGGGAGCAATATTTTTACACACAATAAATAATTGAATTTTATTTGCTGCAGTATGAAAGATTTCTGAAATATCTAAGGACTCGGATGATATTTCATTGAGAGACTACCTGATTTCTTGCTATAAATTCTAATGAAAACCGACAAAACTTTGATGATTTATATTCAAAAAGATTATTATTTTTCTATTATTTTTCCAGTTGATTTACAGTATTTAAGGTGACATTATTGAATATAAATTTATTCTGGTGACTGTACTTAAAGTCACTATCATGCTCCTTGTATAGCAAAGTAATAGAGTAGACAATATCTAAAGCACAGTGGTACAATATACTACAGTAATAATATTGCAAGGAACTCCAACACCACAAAAAAATGAAAACAAATATCTTATATATACAGAAACTCCTAATTTGTCTACTCCTTTCTTTTTTACATATTTTACTTTACACAGTATTTACATACATTTTGACACCTATATAGGCTACGTAGTCACACAACTCTCTCGTTGTCTGTCTGTCTGCTCCTTTGTTCCCCTGACGCCACCTACTCGCTTAAGGTTCAATAGTAATTAACTGGCCAATCAATAATGGATGCCATCAAAGCCATGTAATAATGGAATCCAATTAATATCTTAATTAGAATCGTCATGGCTGGATAATTGAGCATGGCCTTTTACGTAATATGTATCCTGTGATGTTCTAAACATCAGCATAGGACGCGGCTGGGATGTTTAATTTACACGATATACATACATATGTAATACATAATAAATTATGTGTACTCGAATACATAGTTTAAAAGTTTTAGAAAATGTTGGAAGAACTAATGAACTTAGATCTTTAGCTTACTTTATTTTTAATATTATTTATTGTTTTATATTTACTTTATTACCTCTAGTGACATGTTTGGTGTAATAACAATTATTATTTACAGATGATGCACTTTTATTATACCTATTTATTTTCCTTGGTTAATTAATTTCACTGAAGATGATGTAGATTTCGAAAACAAAATATACACTTACTATTTATATATTTTTTTGAATAGTTTGATGAGCACCGCCGTAGGAGGGTTAAATAGCGAAGTTGTTCCCCGAAATATAATTTAGAACGTCCCCCCTTTTTAAAAAACGTTGACAAATAATCCTCCTCAGTCCGAGTGTGCATATTTACAATTATAAAAATTAAAAAGATTTACCTCTGTCGTGTTCTTTATCTCTTGGTTGTGATTGCTGGTTCCTTTAGGCGACGCCAGATCGTCACCCATAGTTAAACGCTTTCGTCACTTTTGTTACCTGGTACACTTCCTACGTGACAGAACTAAAACTTGGTTTTTTTTAAAAGGTTCGGAAAATTTATGTTCGTGACAAACGGCTGTTCATAAACGGAGCACTGCGTCATGCTGCTCCCCTGCAGCAACTATGGAAACTAGTAAATTTTGTCTGCTCCTTAACGACGGATTCGTGTGTTTACAAAAAAAACCTTATCAGTTAAAGAATTGATCTTGAGTCTGTGTTTATTCTACTAATTTATAGAAAAGGTGTATTTATAATCATTGATGACCAACCTGATAGTCAAATATGTGTATATTAGTTCGATTTTGGAAAAGGTTTTTATAATTATTTATATGCTGCAATTAATATTTAGTTTAAAAAAAAGAATTGAACAGGTCCTAATTCTAATACTTTGTAAATATTTCTTGCAATATTAAGGAACATTTATAAATATTCTAGTAATATTGATTGCATTAATATGGATTGCAATAAAGTCTAAAACCGATACAATTAGTTGTCTAAATCGATAAACTAAATATCTAGGACAGTAAATCATAAAATAATTTTTACTGCTATTGATCAATCTTATGAGCGATAAGTTATTTCAAGAGACGGCTTGCGAAGCAAAGACAATACTTTTTAGACATTGGAGGGAATTTAATGCCATTCGTCGCATTTACAGCCATACATTCCGAAATAGATTGCGTCACGGTCACGCATAGCAGCCCTCTCATTAATTTTGCCAAAGTGACATAGTGCATGCATAACCTGACAGATTATCTAAACTATAATTGTATTTATTTCTAAGTTCTTTAAATAAAAATAAATCAAAACGAAAATTTTAAAAAACAATAATAGCAATATTGTACTTAAAATAAATTAACTGGAGTATTGAAAGCTATTAAACGTTCTGTGTAAATTAAACTCTATTAAAATTAGTAAATTAAAACAAAGTGTCAATTAACCTAACAATCATCAGCTTCATTTCCTGACTGTACTACTTTAAACTAACCATATGTGGGGGGGGAGAAGTAACCTTTCATCAGTGACCGTAGAGGAGAAGTAGAGCCTGAAAAGGTAATTCCGTTTTTGCAGAAAGTGGAATAGCTCCAAACTAAAACAGATATATTAGAAAATGGTTTCATCACTTTAAAATTATTGCCGTTTATGATATGTCATTTTAAAAACTCACAGTATATACCATTTTCAAGTTATCGTTGTAACCAAAATTAAATTGAAATAAAATCAAACTAATAATTATATATTATACCTTTCAAATATATGAAAATATTAAAAGCACATATCAAGAGGACTTTTCAACAGGTCGGAGACTATTTATAGCCAATTCATTAATTATAATTCTATTTTCTAAAAGTACTTTTATATTCAGTTATACAACAAGTGAAAATAAACATAGTGATATCTAAGACGAGTGATAAATGAAAACTTGCAAATAATAATAACATAATACAACAATAGAAGAGAATTACTCGAGAACGATAATACGGAATGTAAAGACAATGAAAGTAAAATTAGTCTAGACTAGCAAAAATATGAAAGGAACAGAAATATTCGGATTATACGATGTGGTTTCTTGGCTAGTTGGTGATATCTTTAGTTGACGCCCAACTACTTGTGCAGATGTGAACGTCATACAATATGTCTCAACTAGAAGTTACAGAAACTTTTGTACTCACCAATTTCATGTAGATCCTTTTAGAAACTTAGAATATAAAAACATAATGGACATACAGTTGTCCTGGAATCCCATTACGATGCAAATTATAAAAATAAGAAGTTCTTCAACAACGTGAGTAAAGTTTATAGTGGACAGAAGTTCTGAGAAGACCAAACGTGCTACAAAATGGAACTAGGTCTTGAACTAGTAAAATAGAAAGTATAAGAAGCAACTGAACATTGGGCATTGAGAAATGTCCCCTTATGCACACACTATTTCAGAAATAAGAAATCTATAAGAATTCAAGACCGAACATGTTTAGATTTATAAGGATATACATCCTAAGATATATTTCTTAATGTACTTGAAGCCATACTTGGGATTATATAAAACCTTGACCAGTAGACCCACTATTTCAAAGCTATAGATGACACTGGTAAAAATAACAATTTGGCAATGGTAATGCGTAATTTCATAGGATCTTAACTCTTACGAAAGCATTGAATTTCAAAATCTATCATTGGAACCTATATATCTGAAATATTTTATTACCGACAAATTACAATTTACTAATTATTGTTTGATAAATTGCAATTTCAAATCAACCGACTACGTAAATAGTGATTATTGCACATTGTTTGCGGATATTGTGGCTTACTACCAGATGCATTAGCAATAATGTTCAATTCCCTTAATGGACGACGCACAGCAATATCGTCTAACGATTTTCCAGGAAATAGCGTAAACTTCTGATACGTTTAAACGTTTATATGAAATGCAAAACCTCTTGTATTGCTTTGTTAAAGAGAAAAGTACATTTGTGATTGGGAGCGGAGATGCAGTATTATATAGACTGATCTTAATTAAACGCTTGTCAATATTTTGTTGTATAAAGAGGTTTATAACAATAATAATATTTACTCCTTTTTTACTGTTATTTTTTATGACTGATTGACAGCATAGAACTGTCATACATAGGCTGTACAGTATCCCGTGAAGGTAATGACGGGCCAAAATCTATTCCAAAAGCTCTATATCACCCCAAGTTCGGCCGTAAAAAATCATTTTAGTTGTCTGATTAAAACTGAGCCCTGAAAAGGAGTTTGAAGATTTCTTAAACGTTTTGAGTACCGAACTACACTTCAGGGTTTATTGATTCCAAAACGACCACTCGGTTGCTTGTTTTTATTTTAAAGGATTTTAATAAATAACTAAATTTAATAGTTCATTTATATCTTTAAATTTACAACAATATAAAAAAGTGTATATTATATTATTTTCTTACACGCTCAGTTTTATCTTATTTCGTGGAATTGGCTCTTTATATAATGTGTTTATATAAGAAATAATAATTTCTGTAATATTCTTTTAATAAATTGTGTTTTTTAATAAGAAACGCAAAATGTATGAAACAAATTTCAAACGATTTACTAGTATATATCGTGTCTCAGATAGGGAGGACATTCGAAACTTGCCATTGACCTTTAGGACAGGTAGAAGATTAAAATACTTACAAACGCCGTAGTTATTAATTATTCTCACGCGAATTATAATGTATAAATAAGTAATTATGTGTATTAATAATAAATATGAATTATTGTATTAATAATTATTATGAATTATGTGCAACTAATGCATAATAATAATTATGTATAAATAATAATGATAATACCTAGCCATAGAGCAACTACTAAGGAATATGGTAAAATGAAACGCATCGCTAACTCTGAAAACTGAATATATTAAAAAATAAATATTTATACACCCAGACCCCAGTGACTCACAAAAACATTATATATTCACTTTATAAAAAGGATTACTATAAAATATTGCATTTAATATAGCTTTATTATTATATAGTTCAAGGTTATAGATTTAGCATAGGTTTACGAAACCAATTAAAAGTGACGTCACTAACTGCTTGGTGAATGGAATGGCATCCATCTCGTGCTGGTAGTACACCTTACGGCTAATAGGTGACTAAGTGACGTCACTAACTGCTTGGTGAGTGGAATGGCATCCACCTCGTGCTGGTAGTACATCTTACAGCCAATACATGACTAAGTGACGTCACTAACTGCTTGGTGAGTGGAATGGCATCCATCTTATGCTGGTAGTACACCTTACGGCCAATACGTGACTAGATGACGTCACTAACTGCTTGGTGAGTGGAATGGCATCCACCTCGTGCTGGTAGTACACCTTACGGCCAATAAGTGACTACGTAACGTCACTAACTGCTTGGTAAGTAAAATGGCATCTACCTCGTGCTGGTAGTACACCTTATGGCCAATACGTGACTAAGTGAGGTCACTAACTGCTTGGTGAGTGGAATGGGATCCATCTCGTGCTGGTAGTACACCTTACGTCAATATGGGACTACGTGACGTCACAAGATGCCACTTTAACTTCAAAAGACGCGTATTTGGTTAGTGTACGGTTGCGTAAATTGTGTGTGTATAATTTGGTCATATGAAGTTTGGTCATTTGAAAGCAAACTATTTTATTGTATATATTATACATACCAATATATTAAACACATGGAATTGTATAAAATATTAACATACTTTTCATGTATTTCAAGTCGTGTATTATTAATAAAACTCTGTAAAATAAAAAAAAAACACAGAAACCAAATAAAAATAATAAGTTATTTTTTTATTATTAAAATTTACAATTACAAAAATGGTTAAACACTTCAAATCAATACTATGTAAAACTTACACTAGATTGTTAGTCATAAATGTTTGAAACACAGGGTAAAATGTTGGAATCTGTTGACTTTATACTTGCAAAGACAGTATTCGTCGCTAAGAACTTCCGTTTCAGGTCTAAAGTTGCAAGCAAACATTTCCGCCTGTTTAACTTTGGAAGAGCTTTAAAATAATTGTTTCCTCTTAAAGTAGAGAAACTGAAGCCCCAAGGGTCTTGAACTTCAGGGATATAAGCTTCAAGTTATATATTGCAAACTGTAACAGCGAAGTCATGTAACCCAGAAGAAACTACGTTACTTCTTGTCTCTTCTTAACGGATAAAACTATTTTAGTGGTTGTAACATAAATTCTAGATATAACAAGTCTTTCTACATGTTTTACATTTTTTAAGCTGTAGACAGAATTATACAAGCTTGTTTACTAAATATATGAACATATCTTGAAAGTATTATTGACTATTGATTTTATCATAAATCACAACCATATGGGAAGGGATCACCATTTATAATTATTTGAATTTACATATACATACAGTCTGTGTAAACAAAAATTAGTTTGTTTTAGACAAGGTATGAATTTTGAGCACTGTCCATGATTAGGGAATAATCACAAACAACACCTAGCCTGGTATTAAGGGATTTATCACGGTGTTTATACGTCGCGAACCTGTGTCAAGGAGTTTCTTGATGTACGCTGTGCCAAGCGTACGCTATAAGTACTTGGATCGTATAGTACGTTACACCCCCAGTAACGGAGAATATTCAGTAGCAACCTTGCAAATTAATGACTATACTTCAATATCAATAATTTATTGAAATAAAATATTTAAATACAAGACAAATAAAACTTACATTAGTGTTTCTGTTTACATTTTTGTATTTCACAATGAAAAAAGATATTTATAAACTTCTAATAGAGTGAAAACTGCCTCAATTAAAGTAAATCTTCTTGAAAAAAACCCCAATACCACAAAAATAATCAAAAATAACAAATAAAACAAGTTACTTAAGATTAAACCCTTATGTACATTTCGATGACCATGTCATCATCATCAGAGTGTCTTGTTACAAAACACAATCTAGCACACAAGAAGTTACAAACTAGAATGATTTTTATTGTAATATATTGTACCACTGTGCTCTTGATATTGTGTATAAATCTTCTTGAGCTCAAAGTTTTCTAAAGCCTATTGCGTTTCCTTAGAAAAATAAATTTTGCATTGATCATCATCTGAAATGAAGTCCGACATTGAACAAATATTCCCCAAATTAGACAAATCCGTGTGCTAAAATATTATACATTTATTTAAACCTCAGAACAACTCTGACGTTACACCCCCTCGGTCCTCCCCCGTTGCTCTTTTTACGCAGCGTCGTTAGATATCCCCTGCTAATACCTCTGTTTAGACAAGTCTCCAAATAAACAGACACTAATCCACCTTTCTTGTCCATCAGGAGTCAGATTTATACTGAGACAAATTTTGTTCACAGTTCTTTACACGAATCTATCCACTTGCATTATTACTGTAAAAGTGTAAGTACTAATATTATACTAATGTTGTACATTAATAATACAGAGTATGTGTGTGTGTGTGTGTGTGTGTGTCAAAAACCACTAAGGTTATTCAAAAACAAGTAATATTTTTGTAGACAAAAGTACTTCGAAACAGATGGACTAGGGTGATTGTTTGATTAATATATTAATTTCAAAAAATTGTTTTTGCGTATGTGTGTGTGTGTGAGTGTGTGCGTGCGTGCGTGTAATACCAAGGTTTATTTCATTACAAGATATACCTTGATATACTTAACACACAAGAAAACACACATAGGAATAATAAATGACAAAGTAGGACAGGATTATAATTTACGTGAAGGGGGGAAGTTATTAAATGTAAGGAAAAATAATGAGACAATTTTAATCCCACGGGTGGTGTTTCCCTCAAATTGCTTATACTGCTTAAATTTATCTGGAGAAAGTTTCTTTTTTTAAATACATCATTTACTTTAAAATAAACATCACTTTTTTAAATTTATATAATGGATAAATCTTTGATTTTATAAAGTAATGAACATATTATCGATAAATGAGCCTTGTTGAAGATGCAATAAATAAATAAGTTAACTTAATGAAACATTGATTCATGTAGTTATTTTGAAAAAGGACCAGAATAAAATTTAATTTTATAGCGTAAAAATGTAAGTTATATTATACACATTTTTGTTTCTTCGCCTAGAAAATGTTTTGTATATAAAGCATATTTTTCTTTCATTCTAAAACTTATACAAAAAATATACAGTAATAACCTCTTGTATTACTAATAATATTTACTGGTTAAAAAGTACAAACTTTATATATATTTATAAAAAAGAAAAATTATATGGTGACACACACACACACACACACACATTATACATATATATATGTGTGTGTGTGTGTGTGTGTGTGTGTGTGTGTGTGTGTGTGTGTGTGTGTGTGTGTGTGTGTGTGTGTGTGTGTGTGTGTGTGTGTGTGTGTGTGTGTGTGTGTGTGTGTGTGTGTATGTGTGTTTATGAGTACTCAACAATGGAAATGAGACAAGGAAACTACAAACAGCCAGTGTCTGGCGAAGCTAATAAAACAGCAAAACTAGTGTTTCTCTAACTTTTCTCATTTGCAAGTTGTCGACGAAAGTTTCTTGAAAATGAAATATGCGGGAGTAAATTACCTCTACTAAATGTCTCACTGGTTGTGAGTTTCATCGGGATTTATGGGGTTTGTAACGGCCTAACATTTACCAAGAAATCTGGCATTGGTAACGATTATGGTGAAATTGTCGAAAGACCGTAAAACGTAACTTGCAAAAAACCAGATAACCTATTGTTTTGCTTATAGGTTATAATTTTGAAAATGTAGTTTTGTATATATTACATACAATTAGTAACAATTTATTTTGATCTTACACAAAAGTTATAATTCAAACAAAATCATACCAAGAGTTGTAAAAAGTTCCCAACGTCACGAGAATAATACCAACAAACTTTTTTTAAAAACCACTATATATTTGCACAAGAAGGAATATTTGTCAAGTGTTTTTAACATTTAAATAATTAGGAATAAGTTAAAAATTGGACTAGGTTGTAATAATGGAGTTTTTTATAACCAAAAATTGTATATGTGTATATATACACACACACACATATATATATATATATATATATATATATATATATATGGCGAAAAACCAGTTATGGTTATCATCGCCAATCAGCAACAAAACAAGAGCAAAATAATTTTGATAAAGCAAAATAATAAATTAAAATTTAAATAACACAAAAGTTATAAGACATAACAAACAAAACTTAAACATAACACTAAAAATAAATAAATAAATTTGTAACAAAAAATATATAAAAATAAGCAGAAACATAACAATAAATAACAAAACAACAACGCAGTTGATACCAAAACAACATAACAATAAATTACAAAACCATAAAGCCATTCCAATAAAAAATTACACTTAATGTAGAAAATAAATAGGTTAACAATAATTAAACTCTAAACACAAACTAACAAGAATATCTCTATACTATAATAAATAAACATATTTGTAAATTATAGATATAAAATATTCAAATGTTAAATTTTAAAAATTATATTTAGGTTATATATATACTCATACACGCGTATGTGTGTGTATGTGTATGTGTGTTTGTACATAAACATATATATATATATATATATATATATATATATAAATTCAATATTCCTGATGATGTTGGTACTGTTAGCCAACGAAAAGCTTTGAATTGTAAATTCAATTATAATTCTTGTATTTGTATTTTGACTTAGTTCTTTAATAATACACAAGAAAACATATTGCGATATATATATATATATATATATATATATATATGTTGTAATCCTTGGATGTATTTCTTTTTCTTGTTTTATATATAGACCTACACACTTAAATGACACTTTCATAAACAAGAAATTTTGTTTTATTTTTCTTTATACATAAAGTTATTTGCGTATTGGCAATATCGGCATTATCAAAATTTTTGAAGAAAAATAAAATACAATTTCTCGTTTATGAAAGTATCATTTAATTGTGTATCACTTTTTACATATATATATATATATATATATATATATATATATATATATATATATATATGTGTGTGTGTGTGTGTGTGTGTGTGTGTGTGTGTATGTGAAAATTTTATTTTACAACATTATTTTGAACTGTTGCCTTTACTACGTTTGTTTACAATAAATATCTTATTCGAAATGAACACACGGTAAAAACAAGTAACATAGTTGCTTAACTATATCACGTCTGTGTGTGTTTTTTATCAACAGTCCTCTTTAATTGTCTGAATCACGACAAATACTTCAAACCTGCCCTCTAGAGGGAAACACAGAAACAACTCTCCACAAAAGCTATTTGTCAGAGAAGTCCACATACAGCTCTAACATTCGGAGTACATTATCTGTTCTTGTCAGAGCTTGGCTATTTATTTAACGTGGGCGAAAATGTAAGCTTTATTCTGTATTAATCATTTTTCAGCAGATCTCTTTATATGGCGTTTGATCACGCGATTTATCTATTTATATAGCTACAAGTGATATATAGATTTGTGTTTGACAAGTGCAATGTCATTGTAGTTCAATGCCAAATAAAGCAATAATGTTAAACTCATTTTTTAAAATAAAATCAATTTTACGAAATTGTACAAAACGAATGTTTAAATAATAATTCAAAATATTTTAAACTAATATAATATACATAAAAAGCAAAGTATTAATTTAACTAAAAAAAAAGGATTAAACATTCTAGGAACAAAAACTTGTTTAGACGTCTTTCAGTCAACCTCTAATGTAAAATCAACAGCCAATAGAATAGGTATGAAGGTAAAATGAACAATAATATAGTGTTCCACCACCTGACGCATACAATTAACTGGGGAACAATGAAGGGGATGATTTTTCCTGATGATCCACCAACTACTGTAGTCCAAACTAAGGGGAAAAATAACCAAACCCTTTTCACGAAAATAAGGCAAAGCCTTCAAGAACTGTACGGAGATTAAATTTAACGGAGATCATATAGAACATGTTTATAGTCGAGTCTAACAGATTTAGCTTCTTTTTACTTGTATATGTTTGTAAAACTATGTAAGAAAAATCATACAACTTTTTCATTTTGGTGCATACGGTAGATAGGACGTTCCTAAAGTAATTTCTAAGCCAATATCGCAAATTTCTTTAAGCTAATGTAATATGTATATTAATATTATTATTAATTTCATTTATTTTAAATTCTCAAACAATTAAAAACACTTTGCTACAAAAAACAAAATATTTATGAACCATTCATTCCTATTTATGTTTTAGGTAACATTTAATATTTCGCATAGTTCACTTAGCAATATCCGGTTTCATATCAACTAAGAAATAAGCCTTCATGATTTTATTTATAAAGAATTTCACTAGATCGCTTGTATACTACAAACTTGCCTATAGTAGCACTTTCTTATATTTGTTGAGGACGGCCGTTTCGAGAGATGTGTCCCACTGTCAACTCAGACTGTAACTGATCACAAGGTTTTAGTGAAAATTAGTAGCTCACATGAAGATGGAATCAACAAATATAAAGAGTTTTAGTATTATTACCTCGTGAAAGTTATAAAATTATGATATATAATTTTTTTTTGTAGTTTACGCCGTAGTGTTTTATATCAATTATTGATTTAATATATTTATATTATAAGAATAACTACATTATTGTTTATTATTTTATCATAATAATACTAAAAAATAATTATTATTTTATTATATATTTTTAATTATTTTACTATTTTATTAAATTATTATTTGTTTATATATTTCAGAGTTTTTATTGTATTATATATTTTAATGATTTTGTTATTCTGTTGTTTTATTATATGTTTTTTCAATTATTTTACTATTTTATTATAAAATTATTCTAATCATATATTATTATTATATCATTTAATTATATTGTGTTTGTACTATAGCATTATATTCCTAACTATAATATTTTAGGATCATGCAACAGGAACTAACATAGAAAAATTTACCCTTGTTTTTTTTACATTACAATGAGCTCTTACTATTATTAATAACTCAACCAGAGTTAGAAAAATGGGCCTAAAATTTGTGAACTATTGTTCGGTCATGTTTTATCATTTACCAACGTTTTTTACACTTTAATGTGGAAGGAAATAATTATACCTTTTTTCTGAAAATGTTTTTATTTAATGTTCATGTTCGAGTTGCACATTATGTTGCGTTGCGTTATGTGCAATTTATTGTGTTTACAGTTGTTTTCATAGTGAAGCGGGTTGCAACGTAGCCCCCGGCACGCAACATGTAAACATGCGCGAACGTTTCTAGAGGGTGCAATATTTCTTTTACGCAGTTGCCTGTATTTTTAACACAAAGCAATGAATCTGTATGAATACTTAAAAACAGTATTCATACGTAAGAAATGCTGCGAATCACGGAAAGCACATGGTCCCGCTTATATACGACTGCGAATCACGAAACTTCGTGTCATGGTTTTTTTTGGAAATTATTTATTATTATTGTACCTCATTATTACAATGCAATATTATTAATGATAATAAATTAATTATGATATGTATACGTATTACATATATTTTATGGCATTGTGTATATATACTTACGTAAATTATACAAATTTGTATATAAGCTAATGATAAACTGATAGGTGTAGTGAATAATCATAATAATAAAATTATTTTATTATGCATAATAAAACGGTTTGTGTAAATTAGAATGTGTTTGCTGTAGTAAAATTTATATTGGGCAAACAAAGATATAGAAAAAGCATTTCAATGCTTCTAAAAAACCAGAAATTTACAAAACGAATTGTGGTAATCATTGTACCAATATTAACGACACCTTTCCAAGTATAGATAATATGATACTTATAAATAACATGTGTGTGTGTGTGTGTGTGTGTGTGTGTGTGTGTAGCTTTAAAACGATATAAATATAATACTAATATTGTAATATTTTTGGCATCACTGTAATTGAATCCATCTTACTCATGTATATATGATAATTTTTTAATTCCTGTTGATTGTAATAATTTTGTAATCTGAAGACGGTATTTGCAATTCTCTTCGTGTGTATGTGCTTTTGAAAAAGAGAATTACCTACATTTTATAATCTCAACAAATCTTTTTTCAAAAACGTTTGCTAAAAAAACTGTTTGAACCATTTGTAAACATAGTCGTTGTTCATATATATAAGTAATATTTTGATGTTTGTGTCTGACAAATAAGATTTTATATGAACAAACAACAGTTTGAAAAAAATCGATTATTATGCGAAGAAAGAGAAATCCATTTGCAAGTATCTCTCCGACGGCAATGGCCTGGAAAGGGAGATATATTTCTGTAAGGCGACTTAGATAACGTTGGCCACGATTCCGGCCCACGTCCGGCTCTAAGACAGCTTCCACGTCACTTCCTTATCTGTGTTTGTAAATGTGCGTTGAAACTGGCAAGCTCAATGCTTAGCACAGGTACTCTGTCGACCTATATCGAAGATTCGGAGAAAAAGTAGTTTTGTCAACTATGTGAGTTTCATGACACTATTAAAATGCTAGATATAATACTAGAACCCTTTTGTAAATATAATACACTCTGATACTTTCTTCAATTTAAAACAGAAAGCATTGTTGAATTAATAATAAATACACAAAAACCTCTTAACCACAAACTTTCTTTAAATTATGACAAACTTTCTTTGTTGAATTATGATAAATTAAGGTTATTGACAAAATAAATAGAGATATTTGGGGGTAAAATTCATTTCTAAGTTTCAGGTCGAATATTACTCCTATTAAATTAGTTTGTTTTTAACGTAGTACCTGAGATATTTAAAAAAAAATATTTGTATTATTTTTTCTACAAAAATTGTTTGATTTTTCTAGCAAATTCCATTATTAGTAAAGATAGACAGTTTTTGTGTTGACCATAATTTAACGATTTTGGCAGGAACGAATTCTAATGCAGTAATATTATTAATGATAAATATGTTGATTTCTAAAAGATATTTTAGTAAATATATCTAAATTCTGATGGAAATTTTTTCAGACACAATTGGAAACGATTCTATTGTTAAAAAGTTACCTTTTTGAAATTTAATTCTGTTGTTTAAACAGCGTTTAAGAAGCATTATGTCTCAACCATTGCTCTGATATAATTAAACTACTTTTGATTAAAAACTTACAATAAATATAAATAAAATAAACAACCTATTCGTTAAAGAAGCTGTTTTATTAAATAATGCATTATCACTTATTTTAAGCCAAGTGAATCGAAATAACTATATTGCATAATTTGCCCATTTTGTGAAAAGCTTTTCTTTCATATATAACTAAAATTAATTCATCATTAAAGTTATTAATTGAAATGATATTTGAGGAAAATGTATCAACATCAAGTGTCGTCCACTATGAGCTTAAAATAATGTATTTGAATGTAAGTGGATGAATGACATGTATTTTATTAACGATTGAATATTTAATAGATGTATGGATACATACCAGGAGGGTGTGAACTAATGGAAGAAATCGAAAAATTTATTCATTCACGTTCAGTCGTAAACATTCGGCCCAATAACAGAATGGTTGCAGATTTTCCTAAAAGAGCTAAATTTACTAAAACATCAAGAGAAGTAAAATTAAAGCTAACTAGAGACAGTAAAACGTTGATGATTTAATAATATAGTAATGAAATCATCAGAAACTTGTAAGATGAACATTTCTTATAATATGAACATAAGGAAAAATCAACAAACAAGACACTTTTCACTGGGTGGCGAATGCATTGAACACATCCAGTAATTAACTGGACAGTAAGCCCAAGGGATGCCTATTAAAGAATGTATTTACGATCGTAGAACAAGCTAGAACGTCTTTCAGTAACTTGAAGAGCCTATTAACCTCAAATAGCTTAAACATACTCACAACATCGGACTTTTCAAATGTTACTCCTTTCATCCCATTCAGATTCATGTATTCTATATAGTTATTTCTTCCCGTTTGCCACTAAATAAGTGATAACACATCATTTCATAAAACAGCTGATTTTATCGCATAGGTTATATTACTCTATTTATATTAATTGTAACTATTTGGTCAAAAGTATCTAAAATAAACTTTTTATATAAATTACCGCGTAGTTACTGACATTTTATTAAATAAGAAAGGAATCTGTACAATATCAAGAGCAAAGTGGTAGAGTATATTACAATATAAATATTGGAAACAACCCAAAAGGTACCTAAGATTAAACCCTTATGTACATTTTTCATCATCATCAAAGAGTCCTAATACAAAATTAAAATATAAAATACAATAGCTTACAAACAGGACTCTGAGTCAATATGTTAACTATAATATATTATAAGCAAATATATACAAATATATATATATATATATATATATATATATATATATATATATATAAAATATCAAATAGGTTTCATATTGAGAAATTTTAGATTTTAGTATTTCAATAGTTTCTTTGATAGGAACGTTAGAATACATATTTTTAATATCAAATGATATCAATTTCGTATTTTTATCTATATTGATATGATTTAAATGTTCAATAAGATTAATTGAATTATTAATAGTATAATTATTATTATGTTTTACTTTATCCTTAAGAATACTGGCTATAATTTTTGATATTTTGTAAGATGGAGCATTTATAAAATTATGAAAAAGATAAAAAATTTATTTCAGAAATTGTTAATACATTGAAATTAATATTAAATCAAAACTATTTTTCATATAATAATAAAATTTATAGACAGGAAGATGGTTTAGCTATGGGTTCCCCTTTATCTAGTATAGTATCTGAAATATTTTTACAAGAAATAGTAATATACATGCAATTATAAAAAAATATGATAAAAATGGTCATTGGTTTAGGTATGTGGATGATGGGTTATATATATATCAAATAATAATAATATTAATTTAGTATATATATTAGATGAAATAAATAAAATTAATAATAGTATCGATTTTACATATGAAATGGAAAATAATGGTAAAATAAATTTCCTAGATATCACAATAATTAGAAATGAAACTAGTTTAGAATATATATTATTTATCGTAAACCTACTCAAACCAATCAAATAATACCTAATTATTCCAACCATACATATAATCAGAAAATGGCTGCTTTATATAATCTTCTTTATAGAATAAATACAATTCCTATGAGCAATGAAAATAAAATGACGGGAAAAACATAATATACCAGATAGCCGTAGAAAATGGCTACAAAAAGAAAACAGTAGATAAATTAAATTGTAATATATTACAAAAACAAATAAAAAATAATATTCATTGCAATAGTAGTAATAATAATAATACTGTATGGAGTACTTTTACATACACTGGTTTTGAAATGAAAAATATTTCCAAATTATTTACTAATAAAAACATAAAAATTGCATATAGAGCTAATAATAGAATAATTAATATAATTAACCATATTAATAATATAAATAGTTGGCCTATACATGAGAAAAATGGAGTATATAAATTAGAATGTGAATTTTGTAATAAAGTTTATATAGGACAAACAAAGAAAAAATTGAAAGAAAGGTATAAAGACATTTTAATGCTTTTTTAAAACCAAATATATATAAGTCTAATTTCGCTACCCATTGTATTAATAATAATCATATGTTTCCTAATATAAATAATATGAAAATTATAAAAGAAATAAATAAAGGGTTAAAAATGAACGTATGTGAAGCTTTTGAAATTTATAAGCATAATATTGATAACAAATTGATAGATGAACAAATTCAAATACGTTCTAAATTCCATACTATATTCAATGTATATAGTGTTGTGGCAGCAGTGGAATAGGTTTGGCAATATTGTAATAGATTTGGCAACTGTGTAATGCTTTATCTAGTAACTTCATATTTGTTAGATAGTTCTTTTGTCATTCTTAGTAATTCCTGAGGATGTTGGTAATGTTAACCAACGAAAAGCTTTGAGTGTATTATTCAATAAATTAATTCCTGTAATTAGTGCATATTGTTTAATCTTGAATATATATGTAACAGATATTTAAGCATATATATATATATATATATATATATATATATATATATATATATATATCGCAATATGTTTTCTGGTGTATTAATAAAGAACAAAAGTCAAAATACAAATACAAGAATTATATTTGAATTTACAATTTAATATATATATATATATATATATTATTAAAAAAAGACAAAATCAATATTCAAATTAAAACATTTACTAAGTGCTATGTTTTATTTTTCGAAACAAACTTTCTAGTTTTAATAATGTCTTTGTAGAATGAATGTACTTCATAAGTTTGAATTCCTGTAAATAATAGTAACATATTACTAGCAGTCTATATTATAAAAATACAAAATGATAATAAAATATTTAACATTTCATATATTTTCAATATAATAATGAAATAAATTGCAATGTTTACCAGTTCGGTTTGATTGACATAATTTTGGTTCAAACTGTACTGGAACAATGGAAACCAGACTGTACCAGAGTAACAGAGAACAATTACATTAGCTACGCCATGATATCCAATTACGTTCCGAGAAATGCTATGAAAGTGGTCAAACAAACATTAAATTAGTACTACGTACACAAAATTTATGTTAAATCTCAAAAATGCAGTAAAACCAAACTGATACTTAAATATTCCGAAGTATTTTATAGGTGTGTTAGAACTATGCGATTGCATATTGCATGAAAGAGTTTGGAGAAAGTACTTGGTAGAATTCTTTTATAAAATATGGTAAAATGTCTCATGTTAATATTAGACAATAAATTGAGATAAAAATAACCTTAAACAAACAAAAATTCGTTGCATTCTGTGACAACTGTCACCAATTAACTTCGAGAATACACATTGCTTCTATTATTGGGATTGTTCTCCACTTAACGACAAACGACAACACCTCATTACACTTAACCTACGCACGGTGAAACCTCGTCCCTTCACAACTCGATCTACATTGTTAAAGTATCGAACACATTGCTTCTCTTATTGGGGCATTAAAACTTTTTTTTTATCATTAAATGTTTTTTTAGTAGGAATGAAAATGCCTGAGTTTTATCAGTCCTTATAATTATTCCCCTACAACGTAGCCTAACCGGTAAATATCAGTTATCACTCAAATCCGATCATATGTACAACTTAACTTTCTGAGACCCAAAATAAGCTGGAGAACTCCGGCTTTATTACTGATATATATATATATATGTATATATATATATATATATATATATATATATGTGTGTGTGTGTGTGTGTGTGTGTGTGTGTGTGTGTGTGTGTGTGTGTGTGTGTGTGTAACGTAGAAACAAATTATTTTTAAACTCCTTCCATTAGCGCACACTATATATATATATATGTAGTTCAAACTCTTAATCTTAAAATACTTTTTGTTCATCTATTCAAATTCAAATATATATTTTTATATCTAGTAGGGAATGACACTAAATGTTAATACAGTTTTTCTTTTAAATAATTCAGCTTTAAAATTTAATCATTTAATTTTATTTTTCAATAGGAGAAACACTTTTCCCAACAGGGAATAAGTGTGCAATTTAATTGTTCATTCGATTAACCTTAAGTTAAGGTATAAGATACGATTTTCAGGAACATCTGATTTTATAGTATAGGAAACGTGGTAGAACAGCTGTTTTAAGGCATAAGTTATGAACTTTATTTATTTATAATTGTAATTATTTAATATAATGTCACTAAAATAAATGTTTCTTTGTTAACCTCAGAACTGACTAATTTCAGAACTGACTTTAAAAATTTTTTGTTTATATTACTTCTTTAACAACATCTTTAACACATATTTCTAGAGCAACAACTCTAGAAGGAGTCTAGTTCATACAAAATATTAAATTGTACAAGTCGCCTTCAGTGAAGTGAAAAGGTTATTTATACACAACTCACATTTAACATTTAGGTGGACGAGATGAATCTAATGTTACATTTCTGCAATATTTCCCACTAATTGGAGAGAACCTAAATATGCGACGCTTTCCCAAGCAATTCCATTATTAAAAATACCCCTTAAAGCCGTCATACCTCGCTAAAAACTCGTTAACGAATTTATTCACATTTATGAAAGAGACGGGTAGATTTTTAAAATCTTTTCAAATATACAGGTGCTCCAATGAATAAACAACTTTGAATTTGCTTCAATAACTTGACTGAAGTCAAAGCTCTCAGGATCGGATGTTTTATTTTCATCTCACCTCAGTGAGCGGAAAAGTCATGTTTTAAATATTTTAAAATTCTATAAAAGTAATTAAGATAATTGCAAATAAATCTTGAGGTAAATTTATCTGTAAAATAAAATAATTCTTAATGATGTAGTGAATATTTGTGTTATTAGATAGACTATCCTTATCGTTTTTTTTACATTTAAGATTACATACTGACATTATATATATGTCGAGCGTTCGCTCTAACATACACATATTGTAACCCTGCCGGTTATATAAATATACAGACAATTGCAGCCCATGGCGATCTTTCATTTGACACAGCTGAAGAAAGACAGACAGAAACACAAGGCTTCTCTCACTAAGTGAACAGAACCCCCGCCCTTAAACAATAAAAATAGAGCCATTCATTGGTTAGCAATATTTATCATGGCTTCCCCCTTAAAGTTGACAAAAAACACCTCTAGAAATAGATTTTGTTTTTTATTTAGGGCTATTTTACATTAGATGTATTAAAACAAATACTTACGCAACATTTTGAATTGTAACCAAAAATTATTTAGCATGTTACAAAATACACAAAATGTATTACAGTAAGAGAATCATTACGAAATTAAAAAGGTTATTTAATTAGTTTTTTAATTACTTTTACAGTTTTATTTCTTCCATTCAAATTTTACACGTAATTTTCATCAACATAACTATCAAAATAACATATTTTAAAAAAAATCTATAACTATCAATTATTGATGAATTTTCAATACACACAGAAATATTATAACTTATCTCCATCTGAAATATAATGTATTTCAGTTGACACCTTAAGAGTAGGCTACTTTTTTACAGCTAAACATAAAATATTTGACAGTTGTAATGTAGAAAATGCTTCCTTTAATCAAGTCAAATGCTTAAGTTAAAATTAAACTATTTCTTTTTAAACATGTTAGTACTAGCTTGGCAATCATAATCTAGATTGGCTACCAGATTGCGTAGATCTGCGTGAAGTGTGTTTTGAAGGAATTTTCAGGGTGTTTTAAATTGTATTATATAGATGCCGCTGTAACCAAATGTTATATCACCCCCCTACTCTCAGTCTATTAACAACAGATAGCAAGAGCTCTACTATCACATTCTACTGATATTCACTAAATATAAAACTTTCATAATATAACTAATAATAGTTGAAACTTTGAGCAAAAATCCAAACAACTAAATCATTACTAGGTATCTTATTACACCAGCAACAAAGCACTCTAGCAATTTTTATTACGATCACTTAATAAAGCTATTTTATTTATCGGATATTAATAACGTATGCGCCAAATTATACATACGTTAAAGCTTATATTGCAATATATTTTATTTACATAGCTTTACAAATCCATACAAATAATGATAAGATACATCTGTTAGATGTGGGTAAACATGTTTTGTACGACCTCCGTTCATTAAGGGGCAACTCTCGTAGCGTTCTTCAGGGTCTTGCATCATTTTGGTGGTGAGGGCTCGTTATACCCATGGTGAGGGCATTTCCATGCTCGTTATACCCATGGTTATTGTTTCCTGTAGTTGGAGTTTCCTGGGATTGATGGGCCATAACGGAAAATCTTCTCCTTCATCATTCCCTAGACATTAGCGTCAGAGAATGAGCTGGGTAGGGAATGTGTGTTCTAAGGGAGATGAAGTGGTTGTTAAAAATTTCTTGCAGAAAAGCAATGTTGTTAAGGCCAGTGTGTCTGGTTGCGCCATCTTGCTGAAACCATTGTGAATAAAAAGTCAGGTTTCGAGCGCAACAAATTCTCCTAAGGTCTCCTACAAAATGACCAAGAATGAACCTACATCGATCAATCTACTACAACTGGTTCAGTCTCATTTCTGTTTATTTTAGTGCATGCGGTGATAGACTTCTTAAAAAATCATAATTTACATGTATTATTTAAACATTCAAAGCAAAGTAAGCAATATTTAAAACCTATGTATTCAATACCGTCACTTGTGACAAAGTGATAAAGTAATTTTGTGGTTTTATGAAATCTAGCAGAATAACGAACACCTCTTCTGACAATGAAAATATTATCTTCATTTCCAGAGAGAGAACAAACTCTTTGTAAGCCCTAACAAACTTTTGGATATAATTACTGCAGACGTCGTTAAACTTGTTACGGTCTCGACCGTGGCATGTAAGAAAATCGCTTCACCTCTTGTTCTTATAAATCACGGATTGGAAGTGAAACGAGTGAACGAATTTATTTATCTTTGAACATTACAAAAGTTATCAAAAATTGTTATGTAAGAAATTAATTTTCTAATACATATAAAACTATAATTGTCTGCTCTTACAATACAATTAATTAATAATACAAATTAATAAATAATTGTTCTATTTGAATAATCCTAGTAGCCGTAAGTAGTAAGCCGTGAATTTTATACAATTGTACCCGGGAATTTTATGAAATTGTAGTAGAGAATTTTATGCAAGTGTAGTCCGGAATATAATGCAATTGTATTTAGGAATTTTAAGCTATTGTACCCAGGAATTTTATGATATTGTACTTTAGAATTTTATGCATTTGTACTTGGAAATTTCATGCAATTGTAGTGGGAAACGTCATGCAATTGTTGTCGGACATTTTATCCAAGCGTAATCAGGAATTTTATGCAGTTTTATTCGGGATTCTTATGCAATTTTAGTCGGGTATTTTACGCAATTGTATTATACGTATTATAGACGTAATGTCCGAGCAGAGTATTTTATAAACCTGCGGATCTATGCACTTAAACCTGTGCACATCCCTATCTGTAGCACACCTCTCTTGAGACTCACGCAGCCTCTACATCTGACCATCTGATTATTTTCTGTCGATTGTTAAATGGAAACAAACCCTGCGCCGTCGAAGGCTCCTCATAGACAATGCACATAAGGTTAAACTATTTTGGTTTTTAAATTCCATCCCCAATTTGTAATATTTCTCCATGAATAATTGGTTTTGCGACCTCTAACACTATCTAAATTATTTATGGACGATTGATCGCATTAATTAGAAACATAGGGCATTAACTTCACTACGAAAGATATAACTGTTAAATTATTGGGTCCTCAGTTGTTCTCACTTTTTTCAGTTTCACTTTCACAAATTGTTCGCTTTACAAAGTGTCTACTTAAATTGAATTAATAGTGTTACAAATAAATTGGAAAGGCACAAAGGCGTTTGATTTGATATAAGAAAGACCCTATTTATGTTTTTTGTGAAAGTGAACAAAACAAATCAAATTCAAAACACGCTTAAGTGCTTGTTCTTTACAAAATATAAATTTATCCAATTCTATTTCTTTTGATAGTATAATGGATTATGGATAATAGACGTTATCCATAAACGTTGCCTAAATCAATGTTAATTTATAAAATATGTTGTCAATTATTTAAATTAATGTAAACTTTATGGAGAATAATTCGATTCCTATATTTTTTTATAATTTGTTTTTATTTTTGATGAATATTATTTTCTTTCCTAGGAACTAAATTCTGAATGACACTATAAGAAGAATAAGTTATACAAATTCTTGTCCATCACCAAGCATTTAATGACTTGGTCGTTCGCAAACTGTAATTACCAATTATAAACCACAAATTATATGTATTTATGTACAAATAACCCTCTGCGGGAATCTCAAAAAAACCGTGATATTCAAAGATTTTACTATCCATTACGTCTAGTGAATTTTTAAATTTCAATTTAAAATAAAATAGAGCATTAATTAAATAAACTCATCATCCGGTAGTTTAAAGTATTATAATTAATATTTCCAATCAGAGAGTTCCTCTCAGGCTAGGAGAAGTGCTCTACTTGCAAAGACTATATTTCCAATCAGAGAGTTCCTCTCAGGCTAGGAGAAGAGTTCTACTTGCAAAGTTTAACACCCATTAAACTTGTAATCAGTAATGTCTCACCAATCACAAATGATGGACTAAACCCACATTGATATAACTGAGAGGCTTGGCAACGTTGTTACACGCACATCCAAACTGTTTAGCAAAACATTTTAAATTAAACAAATAATCGGCTTATTAGACGTGAACAGGACGAGGGTTCTATTACATTAAGCCCGTTACACGTAAACTGATATATTACAGGAGCATTTCGTTTAATCCAGATTAATTACTTGTCTCTTACAGATTGATACAACCCGTTCATAACCTGGTAAAACAGTAACATATTGAAACCTAACCAGTTAGCCTGAAATTTCCATGTTATTATAAAGATTTGTTTTTATACTTAATTTTATTTCTTATATCACAGATGTAACAGATATTAGACAACATTTACTTGCATAAAAACATAATAATTATTAGGCAATGATGCTTATATTCAAATATAAGTATTTCTTTAATACTTTTGAGTTAAAAGGTAGATATTATTTTACAAAAATAATTGTTATTATTTATGTATTTTATAATCTATATAATATTTCGCTTTTAAAATAAATTTATCATATTTCAAAACCTGATTTTATTAGATTATATTTCTAGGATAAATTTATTATTTTTGTAACGTTATTTTATTCAATAAAATAATGTTAATAGTATTTACAAGCATTCAGAAAACAAATCAATACAGTTATTTAAAAATAAACTTTAAAAAATTGTGATTTAGATTAAAAACAAAATATATGAGAAAATAGTAAAGTTATAAGATTTTCACAGGCGATCAAACATCTCCTGACTGAGATGCGCGCAGACGGATTTGCGGAAGGTTAATTATTCTTCATTACCATGTACTCTTCAGGGGAGAATGGTCGGTTCAAAATGCATTAAACTCTAAAGATCATGAACACATGATCCATAGCAGTGTTGAAGGAATGTGTTGGTAAATTTTTATTCTAAATTAATTTTAATGAGTTCATAAAGTATTATTTACTTTTATTTTTTGTTTTAAATTATTTTATTAATTAATTAGTAATTAATATTTTTTTAATTACTTCTTACGATGCTAAGTCCAAGCCAATACAACCGGAACATGGCGGAAGTCGCTAGCAGAAACCATCAACTTTACATAGGTTTTCCAGCTAAGAGACAAATAATGTTTACAATCTTTCATATCGAAATTGAAATCTTTTAAATAAATTTTAATGGTGTTCAAACGTTTAGGCCGGTAAAATCGTGCAAATTTCAAAATTTGAATGCGAGTAATATAAAAAAAAGTGAATGATCCACGTGATTCTAAAAAATATAATTCTCAAATACCATTTATAAGATTTAGAAAATATATAATACATTTAATTAATTAAACAACCTTAATAGTTTATATTTCATATCTAAACCATAAATTCATAATGGTACAATTGTTAAAATTGGTTAACTTCATTTGGAGATTTAATATTTTTAAAGCAAGAGTAATTGGTGTATAATTTTTTTTAGTTGAATGTTTCTTATAGTGTGAACATATAATAAATAAATTTTTATTTGTATTTTTTTCTAAACAGTGTATTTATTGAAACATAGTAATTAACAAATCAGTTAGAATGCCTGTAACTTTACAGGATAAATATTAATTATGTAACATGTAACTGCAATGTTAAACTTCCATCATAGTGAATAGTGTTAAATTTTAAATACAAAATGTTCAAACAAATTTGACTGGACGTTTTTTTGGGTTATTTAAAAGCATTTAAGTGAACCAAAAACATAAGTAGATTAAACAAAAAATATTGCCTTTACCACCGATTAAATCCAAATAAATAAATTGTTCGTAATATATATATATATATATATATATATATATATATATATGTGTGTGTGTGTGTGTGTGTGTGTGTGTGTGTGTGTGTGTGTGTGTGTGTGTGTGTGTGTGTGTGTGTGTGTGTGTGTGTGTGTGTGTGTGTGTGTGTGTGTGTGTGTGTGTGTGTGTGTGTGTGTGTGTGTGTGTGTGTGTGTGTGTGTGTGTGTGTGTGTGTGTGTGTGTGTGTGTGTGTGTGTAGGTGTGTGTGTGTGTGTGTGTGTGTGTGTGTGTGTGTGTGTGTGTGTGTGTGTGTGTCTGTGTGTGTGTATGTGTGTGTGTGTGTGTGTGTGTGTGTGTGTGTGTGTGTGTGTGTGTGTGTGTGTGTGTGTGTCTGTGTGTGTGTGTGTGTGTGTATGTGTGTGTGTGAGTGAGTGTGTGTGTGTTTGTGTGTGTGTATATGTTTATGTGTATGTCTGTGTATGTGTGTGTGTTTGTGTGTGTATGTGTTTATGAGTAAGTGTGTGTGTGTGTGTCTGTCTAACTGTGTGTGTGTGTGTGTGTGTGTGTGTGTGTATGTGTGTGTGTATGCGTTGTGTGTGTGTGTGTGTCTGTATGTGTGTGTGTGTGTGTGTGTGTTTGTGTGTGTGTGTGTGTGTGTGTGTGTGTGTGTGTGTGTTTGTGTGTGTGTTGTGTGTGTGTGTGTGTGTGTGTGTGTGTGTGTGTGTGTGTGTGTGTGTATGTGTGTGTGTGTGTGTGTGTGTGTGTGTGTGTGTATGTGTGTGTTTGTGTGTGTGTGTGTGTGTGTGTGTGTGTGTGTGTGTGTGTGTGTGTACAGTTTTTCTTTGTTTTCATTATTCTTTTGTACAGCTTACTCTCTGAAGAACGCAAATTAGAGGCGGGACTTACGCTGCGCACGCTCAAGGTTTTTTTAAACTAATAGTAGCGATAAAAAGTTTTATAAGACAACTTATAAACACAAAAACTTTACAGCTTAAAAGACAAATGACGTCACTAAAGATTCATCAGACTCACCCGTTTAATACTACAAGGCAAGAAGCTCTAGCGTACAATATGGTGCCATTTCCTCCCACCACTATAACTCGCGACATTCTTCCTATAGACCACCCCGACATGACGCAGTACTTGGTTGTTTGTTTGTTAACTTTGGACATTCAAACAGAAGGGAGCCTCCAAAGCGGTAAACTTCGCCATTTGTGCATTTCGTGTTGAGACATAGTTTCTAACGTAACTTCTTAAACTTTAATTTTCGTTGGAAATCTGTTTTTGCATTTTATTTAGAAGAACCTAATAAAAGTATTGTTGATTTGTTCAATACTACATTCAACTGTCACAATTTTTCAGATTGTCTTGCGGAGTCTTGCGTTATATCTGCAAAACTAAACAAGTATACTGACTGCGTATACAGTATGACTTATATCCGTTCTTGAAGTATTGAAGATAAACCCCTTTATTTTAAATCGTCTTGGATTTTGTAACTTCTAAGTTTAAAGATAGTTACAGGAGAATGATAATCTCCTTAGACCAACTCAACAATATTTTTAGATAGAAATATTATTGTTAGTAACAAATTTATTAATTATAAAGCAATATATATTATTTACCGGGCATCTTAAGTTTTGAATTATGCATCTTACAATATTGGTAGTTCTGACATTTGCGAGAATATTTAAACGTTTTAGCCAATATCAGAATGTTATATCTCTTAAGATGCTTAACTTTCAATGCTAAATTAAAATGATAAATTTATTACTAAAATTTGATTGATAATAATTAGTAATACATTATTTGGCTATTACCAACTTAAGAAAATCTGTAATTAAACCTTCTCATTTTGTCCATATAGTGGTATTTCTTAGCTAATGCAACACCTTAGTTTAGTACATATAAGTGTGTGTGTGTGTGTGTGTGTGTGTGTGTGTGTGTGTGTGTGTGTGTGTGTGTGTGTGTGTGTGTGTGTGTGTGTGTGTGTGTGTGTGTGTGTGTGTGTGTTAAGTGTAAAATGCTTATAAAATTAAACCAAAATAAAATATATGAAGGGATTATGATTTTAAAAAATAACCATTTTTCTTATGTCTTTAATTAAATCATTAAATAACAATGTCTCTAAAGCTTACAAAATATTTTGCGGCATATTTTGATTCTCTGGTAATATTCTAAAATGATATTACATACTGGATTATAGACAATAATTATTTCAATTTCATACTTAAGTTTACCCTTCAGATTAATAATTTTAGTATTTTTAGCTACAAATACTGATTCCTCTTCTTGACTATTACTTCCGGTTAATAGACTGAATATCTTAGCTCTGCGCCAGCTTTGTAATAACTAAGAATATATTCTTGAATTTTATAGTCCATTACGTTCGGTGAATCTTATTAATCATTTAAACAATAGATTATGACTATCCGAACTTTAAATTTAGTAAATTTGTTAAAACTTACTAAGACAGATTGTTTTCGATCGCTATGTCCCGATCTTCATCAGTGTCTTCTGCTTGAAGATGCCAGGTCAAGCGGTGACGGTTTTAAAGGTAGGTTTTCGATAGTATTAAAGAGTAGTCCTATGTGTGATTTGTATTGTGTTTGTTCGTTTAATATGTTTGTACTTTGTGTTTTTGTGTGTCTGTACTGATATATTTTAACTACTTTTGATTAAAAAATTACAATAAATATAAATAAAGTAAATAGCCTATTCGTTAACACAGCTGTTTATTAAATCAAGCGTTATCACTTATTTTAAGCCAAGTGAATCAAATTAACTATATTGCATAATTTGCACATTTTGTGAAAAGCTTTTCTTTCATATATAGCTAAAATTATCTCATTATTAAAGTTATTAATTGAAAAGATATTTTAGGGAAATGTATCAACATCAAGTGTCGTCCACTGTAAGTTTATAATAATGTATTTGAATGTAAGTGGATGACTAAAATGTATTTTATTAACGAGCAGGATGTATGGATACATACCAGGAGGGTGTGAACTAATGAAAGAAATCGAAAAATTTATTCATTCAGGTTCAGTCGTAAACATTCGGCCCAATAACAGAATGGTTGCAGATTTTCCTAGGATTGTCTAAATACATAAACTATATTAGTAAAATGTAGTAACTTTTAGAGTGAAAGATACTGTTAAAAGAGCTAAATTTATTAACGTCAAGAGAACTAAAATTAAACGGTCCAACTATTTTACCTATGATTATTCGTTATATTAAAATATTTGAATACAATATTTTTGGTTTACAGTAATTTCGGAACTTTCACCCATTTTAAAGCTCCGAATGTAATTATTACTGTTATTAATAGCTTATTTCCACATATTGTAATAGACAATGTTATTCATATTACATTTTGTAAGTAGAAAACCGGTATTGAAGTTAAAACTTTAGAAAATTAAATGGTCATAAACGTACAATTTCGCGTCACCTTAAAGTGAATTAAATAATAACGTATTATTTCATACATCAACTGATTTTATTGGTTTAATAAGTTTGGTTCTGAATCAACTGTTTAAACACGTAGGTTATGTTACATTATTTATTGAGCATTGTTATGGGCAAAGGTTATAATAGCCTTGCTTACGTCATTAACAATTAATTTATTTAAATTTTGATAGATCTCAATACAAATAGTTCTATATAACGATCGAAATAGGGTTATTAATTTTTAATCCAAATTTTGAAATTAAAACCCTCTTAGGCGCAACTGATAACAACTATTTAGGTGATTTCTTATTCACAAAAATATTTGTTTTTCAATTTACAATTTCTGTAGACGTGACTATAAACGTTTTCACCTCTGTCGGCTCTTCCCCGAGTGCCATAACCTAATTACTTTTCCAGTTTTATAACTCTGACTGTAACAATAACCTTATAACTTTCCAACTATGAACTTTATAATATTACATGATTATCCTAGAAAGCATTGTTAAAAATCTGTGAATAAATGTGTTTCTAGCCTTGAATGTTTCATTACCTCGAAACATAACAATGTAAAGATGTTTGTCTGATATACGTAGCCATATTTGAATGAACGTCATTCAACTCGATGGCCGGAAGTGGCTTTGCGTATACTGTCTAATAAAAAGAAAGATATAAACTTCCTCCTACACAGCTCCCGAGCCAAATGACAAGCATTGTGTTTCTTCTAATTTAATACATTGCGGAGCTAAGACAGACGCCGGCAATGATAAAATAATGCAACCCTCTTTGTTGAGTGTCTGAAACAGCTGAGGCCAAGTAAATGTAAGCTTACTATTGTCGTACTATGTTCCACTAGGAATTGCAATGACGAAATGTTTAAACAATGAATTTTTTGACATTTATAAAATAAATTTTATAAACATTTAGTTTATAAATAGTTGTTATGAACTAATTAGTATGCCTTGTGTTTAGATGCTGATGCTAATTAGAAGCTGATGTTGTGTGGCATTAGGTATTAATATATGGAGTTAATATCTCTATGTAAGTATTGCTTGCTGTTCAATATAAGCTACTTACATGATGTGGATGAAACTGTGTGTTCGTTTCACGTTTCTCTTCTCGGAACAGATTTTCATATTCCATCTAAAACGTATTTTCCTTCTTTGGTTGTATCAAAGGTAATTTTAATTTGTGTTCAAATACAACTTCGTATAATTTCATACATATTAATCAGTCCAGCTATGAGCTAATTTTAAAACCGCAAAGAAACTATAATAAATCAAATGCATTTGAATGTTTAGTTTTAATTGTTTACTGTGTCGACTTTACAGCAAGAAAACGTGATTTCAAAGCGTAATGTTTTTAAATTTTGTTAAAGCTAGGCATCAAAGAAATATGCACTCTTTTGTTAATGTTTTTGTAGAGAAATCTATTGTCGGTTTCTGTACGCTTCAAAAACTCAAAAATTCCTGCAGCGATTTGGTTCAAATTTTGACCGCTTTAAAGTTTGTTTGCATCTATTTTTTGCTTTAACAACATACCTGAGTCCGCGAGGAGGCGCCTTTTCAACGACTAGCTGTGTACCAGCAGGCGCGTCATCTATCGAGCGTGGGGATCACTCACCATACCAGATAACGACAGCCACACTCACATGTGAAAAATTAACTGTTCCCAATTACATTGTTTAATAACAAAATTAAACGTATCCGCTCAATCCCATTCAGATTCATGTGTGGAATATAATTATTTCTTCCAGTTTGCCACTAAATAACTGATAACATATGTTTTCATAAAACAGCTGATTTTATGTTATAGGTTACGTGGTAGAACAGCTGCTTTAACGCATAGGTCATATTACTCTATTAATATTAATTGTAATTATTTAGTCAAAGCTAACTCAAATAAATTTTTTATATAAATTTACTAGTGAATTTTTACTGGCATTTAATTAAATAAAAAATGAATCTATACAATATCAAGAGCAAAGTCGTAAAGTATATTACAATATAAATATTAGAAACAACCAAAATGCTATAAAAAAAAACAAAAATAACTAATAATAAAAGTTACCTGAGATTAAACCCTTAGTACATTTCAATGACCAAGTCATCATCATCAAGAAGTTCTAATAAAAAATTAGAATATGGAATACAATAGCTTACAAACAGGACTCTGAGTCAATATGTTTTATGTAATATATTATAAAGATATATATATTAAATATATTGATATGTTTTCTTGTAATATTTTTAATAAATTTAAAATATTTCAAAAACAAGAATACTTTTATTGCATATATTATTCAAAGCTTATCTAACTGAGGTTAGATAATTATTTTCCAGAAGATGCTGGTACTATTTTATCGGCGAATAATATATGCAATAGAAGTATTCTTGTTTTTGAAATATTTTAGTTTACTAAATATATAAATATAAAATACGTTTTCTTGTTTAATAATTTAAAACAACATAGGTTATTCAAATACAAGAATATTTATTAATTTATATCCAAAGCTTTTCGTTGGCAAACAGTACCAACATCATCAGGAATGAAAATTACAATAATCATAATTTACAATGATTATTGTAATTTTCATTCCTGATGATGTTGGTACTGTTTGCCAACGAAAAGCTTTGGATATAAATTAATAAATATTCTTGTATTTGAGTAACCTATGTTGTTTTAAAATATATATGTATATATATATATATATATATATATATATATATATATATAACAGATCTTTAAGCATATAAATGTCTATATAATTGAAAAAGAGATAAAATAAATATTATAATTTAAATATTTACTAAGTGCTTTGTTTTATTGGTCAAAACAAACTTTCCAATTTTAATAATGTCTTTGTAGAATGAATGTACTTCATAAGTTAGAATTCCTGTAAATAATAGTAACATAGTACTAGCAGTCTATATTATAAAAATACAAAATGACTATAAAATATTTCTAATTTCATATATTTTCAAAATAATAATGAAATATAATACAATGCTTACCGGTTCAGCTTGACGGACACAATTTTGGTTTAAACTGTACTGGAACCATGGAAACCAGACTGTACCAGGGCAACAGAGAACAATTACTTTAGTTACGCCATGCTATCCAATTACTTTCCGAGAAATGCTATGAAAGTGGTCAAACAAACATTAAATTTGTATTACGTACACAAAATAGATATAAATCTCAAAAATGCAGTAAAACAAGAATAATACTTAAATATTCCGAAGTATTTCATAGGTGTGTTAGAACTATGCGATTGCTTATTGCAAGAAAGGGTTTGCAGAGAATACTTGAAAGAATACTTTTATAAAATATGGTAAAATGTCTCTCGTTAATATTAGGCAATAAAGTGAAATAAAAATGTATAAAACTAACACTAAACAAAATCAATACGTCGCGGTCTGTGACAACTGTAACCAATTTACTTCGAGAATACTCATTGCTTCTCTTACTCGGATCGTTCTCCATTTAACGACAAACCAAAGCATTTCATTACACTTAACCTACGCACGGTAAAAACTCGTCCCATCACAACTCGATCTACATTGCTGAAGTATCGAATTGCTCCAAGTGCTGGCTCATCGTTGTGTCTTTGCATCAATGTGCTGTGCGATGCAGTCTTTCAAAGACTGCGGGTAAGACGAGGTCGAGTGAACTAATCGAATGGTAAAAGAGACAGTTCACCTCCGTTGCCGTGGCTGTACTATGCCGCGACCCTTAAGTAATGATTGGAACCACTGGGTTATTTTTGTGGATTTTTCGAATGTTATTGTGAAATTTTTTTTACGTTAGCTTAATAGTAAGAAAGAATACGTTTAAGATAGGCTTGAGTTAACAGAAAAGTATTTATTTTAATTTGAGCTAAACTGTTCCTGATTTGTCCTTACCGTTAAGAAAGTTATCAAGGTATCTTTTTTATACCAAACGTATGCTGGAAGAATAAATTGTTTGTACAGTCTAACATAGATGTGTAATAAAATAATATTACATGTTATGAAGAAGCATTCATCATAAAAGGTGTGTTAAGGCTATGCTTGTTATGTTTTGCAACATTAAAAACATTTTTTTCATCATTAAGTGCGTTTTTAGTAAGAATGAAAATATCTAAATTTCATCAGTCCTTACAACTATTCCTCTACAACGTAGCCAAACAGGTAAATATCAGTTATCACCCAAGTCCGATCATATCCAACACCATGAACAACTCAACTTTCAAACCAAAAATATGCTTGAGAACTCCAGCCTCATTGCATATATATATATATATATATATATTTGTCAATCAAACGTAGAACAAATCAATTTTAAACTCCTTCTATTAGTTCACACTCTATATATCTCGTTAACATTTTCCATGTTATTAAACTACTTCTTGTTTATACACTCAAATTCAAATATATATTTTTTTAACTTGTAGGGGATGACACTAAATGTTATTACATTTTTTTCATATATAATTCAGCTATAAAATTTACTTATTTAATTTTATGTATGTATGGGGGGAAACACTTTTCACAACAGGGGCTAGGTATGCAATTTATTTGTTCATGCCATTTGACATAAATTAGGTGATAACATATGATTTCGTAAAACAGCTGATTTATGCTATAGGTTACGTGGTAGAACAGCTGTTTTATGCTATAGGTTACGTGGTAGAACAGCTGTCGTATGCTATAGGTTACGTGGTAGAACAGCTGTATTATGCTATAGGTTACGTGGTAAAACAGCTGATTTATGCTATAGGTTACGTGGTAGAACAGCTGTTTTATGCTATAGGTTACGTGGTAGAATAGCTCTTTTAACAGGTTATGTCACTTTATTTATAATAATTGTAATTATTTAATAAAAAATGACTAAAATTAATGTTTCTTTGTTATATGATGACACTGACTTTAAAAAATTGTTGTTTATATTACTTGTTTAACAACATTTTTAACAAATATTTATAGAACAACTATAGAACGACCGTTATAATAGTCCATACAAAATATTAAAATTGTATAACATGTCACCTTCAGTGAAGTGAAAAGGTTATTTATACGCAACTCACATATAACATTTACGTGGACGAGATGAATCGAACGTTACATTTCTGCAATATTTCCCACTAATTGGAAAGAACCTAAATATGCGACGCTTTCCGAAGCAATTCCATTATTAAAAATACTCCTGCAAGCCGTCATACCTCGCTAAAAACTCGTTGACGAATTTATTCATATTTATAAATGAGACGGGGTTATTTTTAAAATCTTTACAAATATACAGGTGCTCCAATGAATAAACAACTTTGAATTTGCTTCAATAACTCGACTGAAGTCAAAGCTCTCAGGATCGGATGTTTTATTTTCATCTCACCTCAGTGAGCGGAAAAGTCATTTTTTAAACATTTTAGAATTCCTTAAAAGTAATTAAGATAATTGCAAATAAATCTTGAGGTAAATTTATCTGTAAAATAAAATAATTCTTAATGATGTAGTGAATATTTGTGTTATTAGATTGACTATCCTTATCGTTTTTTTTTTTACATTTAAGAATACATACTGACATTATATATATGTCGAGCGTTCGCTCTAACATACACATATTGTAACCCTGCCGGTTATCTTTCATTTGACACAGCTGTAGAAAGACAGACATAAACTCAAGGCTTCTCTCTCTAAGTGAACAGAACCCCCGCCCTTAAACAATAAAAATAGAGCCATTCATTGGTTAGCAATATTTATCATGGCTTCCCCCTTAAAGTTTATAAAAAATACCTCTAGAAACAGATTTTGATTTTTATTTAGGGCTATTTTACATTAGATGAAATAAAACGAGCAACGAGCATTTTCATTAGATGAAAATAAATACTTATGCAAAATTTTGAATTGTAACCAAAACGTATTTAGCATGTTACAACATGCACAAAATTTATTACAGTAAGAGAATCATTACGAAAGGAAAAAGTTAATTTGTATTAACTTTTACAGTTTTATTTCATTCCATTCAAAGCTTACAGGTATTTTCCATCAACATAACTACAAAAATAACATATTTTAAAAACTTCATAACTTACCATTCTGAATAATTTTTAATACACACAGAAATATTGTAACTTATCTTAATCTGAAATATCATAATTTTTAGTAAAACGATTTTTTAAAGTTCACACCTTAAAAGCAGGACGCGTTTTTTTAGCTGAACATAAAATATTTGACATTTGTAATGCATCGAGCCAAATGCTTAAGTAAAAATTAAACTATTTCTTTTTAAACATGGTAGCTTGATAATCATAATCTATATTGGCTACCAGATTGCGTAGATCTACGTGAAGTCAGTTTGTAAGGAATTATCGGGGCGGTTTAAATTGTATAGTATAGATGCCGCTGTAACTCAAATGTTATATCACCCCCCTATTGTCAGCCTATTAACAACAGATAGTAAACATTCTGCTATCGCATACCCTACACTATCACATTCTATTGATATTAACTAAAAATAAAACTTTCATGATATAACTAAACAAAAAATCCAAACAAATAAATCATTACTAGGTAGGCTATCTTATTTCACTAGCGACAAACCACTCTTGCAATTTTTATTACGATCATTTAATAAAGCTATTTTATCTATCGTATATTAATAACGTATGCGCCAAATTCTACATACGTTAAAGATTTTATTGCAATTTATTTTATTTACATAGCTTTACAAACTCATACAAATAATGATAAGATAAACCTGTTAGATTTGGGTAAACACGACCTCCGTCATTTTGAGGCAACTCTCGTAGCGTTCTTCAGGGTCTTGCATCATTTTGGTGGTGAGGGCTCGTTATACCCATGGTGAGGGCATTTCCATGCTCGTTATACCCATGGTTATTGTTTCCTGTAGTTGGAGTTTCCTGGGGTTGATGGGCCATAACGGAAAATCTTCTCCTTCATCATTCCCCAGACATTAGCGTCAGGGAATGGGCTGGGTAGGGAATGTTTGTTCTAAGGGATATAAAGCGGTTGTTAAAAGTTTCTTGCAGGAAAGCAATGTTGTTTAAGCCAGTGTGGCTGGTTGCGCCATCTTGCTGGAATCATTGTGAGCAAATGGTCAGGTTTCGAGCGCAACAAAATCTCCTAAGGTCTCCTATAAAATGACCAAGAATGAACCTATATCGATCAATCTACTACAACTGGTTCAGTCTCATTTCTGTTTATTTTGGCGCATTCGGTAATAGACTTCTTAAAAAATCATAATTTACATGTATTATTTAAACATTCAAAGCAAAGTAAGCAATATTTAAAACCTAAATATTCAATACCGTCACTTGTGACAAAGTGATAAAAGTAATTTAGTGGTTTTGTGAAATCTAGCAGAATAACGAACACCTCTTCTGACAAAGAAAATATTATTCCCAGAGAGAGAACAAACTCTTTGTAAGCCCTAACAAACTTTTGGATATAATTACTGCAGACGTTGTTAAACTTGTTACGGTATCAACCGTGACATGTAAGAAAATCGCTTCACCTCTTGTTCTTATAAAGCACGTATTGGAAGTTAAAAGTGTTAACGAATTTATTTATGTTTGAACATTACGAATGTTATCAAAAGTTGTTATCTAAGAAATTAATTTTCTAATATATAGCAAACTATAATTGTCTGCTCTTCAAGGGATCTAGAGTGAAATTTCTAATATGGGAATATAGTAATGTGAGGTATAATGTGACACTAAGTAATAAATATCATGCTCAAAAACATAAGGAAAACTTACACACTCCACACAAACTCATGCGCGCGCGCACACACACAGGTACACACACACACTCACACACACACACACACACACACACACACACACACACACACACACACACACACACACACACACACACACATACATATATATATATATATATATATATATATATATATATATATATATATATATATATATACATATATATATTATATACAAGAAAACATATTTTATATATATATATATATATATAATATGTTTTCTTATATAATAATCAAAAACATCTAATTAATTATAAAAAATATTCAAATACCAGAATTATGTATTAATTTTTATTTAAAGCTTTTCGTTGATAAACAATACCAACATCTTGAGGATTGAATGATACAATTAATATTACAAGTTAATGAATAATTCTTGTATTTGAATAACCTTTGCTGTTATATATATATATATATATATATATATATATATATATATATATATATAGAGAGAGAGAGAGAGAGAGAGAGAGAGAGAGAGAGAGAGAGAGAGAGAGAGAGAGAGAGAGAGAGAGAGAGAGAGGGAGAAAGGAAGGGAGGAAGAGAGGGAGAGAGAGAGAGAGAAATAGAAAGGGGGAGGGAGGGAGGAAGAAAGAGTCTCTTCCTGACACTCACACGCCTGAATTATTTACGCAATTTGTATTAAAGATTAAAGACATAAGCTTCTAATTATGTAAAAACCCTTCACAGAAACACTTGTAGCAAACTATTATTATAGCATTAAGGGATTATTATTAAATTAAAAGCCAAACTTTTTCGAAGTTGTGAAAAACAAAATTACATCGAACAAAATAATTGTTGCAACGGTAAAAATCAAAATAATTAACTCAAAATCTCACTAAACATTAGTTTTTAATAAACACGCTAGCTCACAATAGACTAGTATGTTTATTTATCAAAAACTAATTTTGTGTGACATTTTGAATAGACTATTATGTTTTTACCGTTGTGAATAGTTCTCACTACCTATGCTCTAATTAACTAAAATAGTTGTCCAGTTAAACAGTAGATGTGGGAATAACATAATATGGCTCTATGATGGCATGGGAATTGTACTGTGCACAAGGGAGATCCATTGGAGCTTAAACATATAAAGTAACGTCTAAAATCGTCGTCCAGTTAAGCGGTAGATGTGGGAATAACCTAATATGGCTCTATGATGGCATGGGAATTGTACTGCGCACAAGGGAGATCCATTGGAGCTTAAACATATAAAGTAACGTCTAAAATCGTCGTCCAGTTAAGCGGTAGATGTGGGAATAACATAATATGGCTCTATGATAGCATGGGAATTGTACTGAGCACAAGGGAGATCCATTGGAGCTTAAACATATAATGTAACGTCTAAAATCGTCGTCCAGTTAAGCAGTAGATGTGGGAATAACCTAATATGGCTCTATGATAGCATGGGAATTGTACTGCGCACAAGGGAGATCCATTGGAGCTTAAACATATAATGTAACGTCTAAAATCGTCGTCCAGTTAAGCAGTAGATGTGGGAATAACATAATATGGCTCTATGATAGCATGGGAATTGTACTGCGCACAAGGGAGATCCATTGGAGCTTAAACATATAAAGTAACGTCTAAAATCGTCGTCCAGTTAAGCGGTAGATGTGGGAATAACATAATATGGCTCTATGATGGCATGGGAATTGTACTGAGCACAAGGGAGATCCATTGAAGCTTAAACATATAAAGTAACGTCTAAAATCGTCGTCCAGTTAAGCGGTAGATGTGGGAATAACCTAATGTGGCTCTATGATGGCATGGGAATTGTACTGGACACAAGGGAGATCCATTAAATCTTAAACATATAAAGTAACGTCTAAAATCGTCGTCCAGTTAAGCGGTAGATGTGGGAATAACATAATATGGCTCTATGATAGCATGGGAATTGTACTGCGCACAAGGGAGATCCATTGGAGCTTAAACATATAAAGTAACGTCTAAAATCGTCGTCCAGTTAAGCGGTAGATGTGGGAATAACCTAATATGGCTCTATGATGGCATGGGAATTGTACTGAGCACAAGGGAGATCCATTGAAGCTTAAACATATAAAGTAACGTCTAAAATCGTCGTCCAGTTAAGCGGTAGATGTGGGAATAACCTAATGTGGCTCTATGATGGCATGGGAATTGTACTGGACACAAGGGAGATCCATTAAATCTTAAACATATAAAGTAACGTCTAAAATCGTCGTCCAGTTAAGCGGTAGATGTGGGAATAACATAATATGGCTCTATGATAGCATGGGAATTGTACTGCGCACAAGGGAGATCCATTGGAGCTTAAACATATAAAGTAACGTCTAAAATCGTCGTCCAGTTAAGCGGTAGATGTGAGAATAACATAATATGGCTCTATGATAGCATGGGAATTGTACTGCGCACAAGGGAGATTCATTGGAGCTTAAACATATAAAGTAACGTCTAAAATCGTCGTCCAGTTAAGCAGTAGATGTGGGAATAACATAATATGGCTCTATGATGGCATGGGAATTGTACTGGGCACAAGGGAAATCCATTGAATTTAAACATATAAACTAACGTCTAAAATAGTTGTCCAGTTAAACAGTAGATGTGGGAATAATGTAATATGGCTCTATGGTGACATGGGAATTGTACTGAACACAAGGGAGATCTATTGAAGCTTAAACATATAAAGTAACGTCTAAAAACGTCAGTTTTTAAACACTTTAATCTTTCACATAACAAAGAATTATATTTTGACAACTCATGAACTTGTAACTAACAAAATCTATCGATGTTATAGTTGTTATTTTTGAACCTGTAAATTTATTGAAATTACTTTGTCACCTAATTTTTTTACTTTAACATTAATATATTGTTTTTTGTAAATCGGTTTATTTCCTTTTTATATATTTCTAGAGAAAGACGTAATAAAAACAAAGCATGCAATACCATATGAGCAGACTTCCTGTGCATTCTGACCTTCTGGGCGCGATAAGGAGCGTTTTGTAAGAACAAAGAAAACATCAAAACAATCAGAAAGTTAGTAAACTTAAAAACCTCCTAAAGTTCGTTTTTGGCAACACATCTTCTCAGGATGTAGTTTTACATTAAATAAACCTGATACATCATGTTTGAGGTTTAAATTTTATTTAATTATTCTCAATATTGGTGTATATATATTAAACAAATATTAATACAGAAAAAGAAGAGGTCATTATTATTTTCTTGAGCAATTTTGGAATACGATTTAAATTAAGTAAGAAAACTAAAACTCAATAAATACAAATTAATTTATTTACGACACCACTTGATGAGTATTTTAGTTACACAGTAAGCATTTTCCAAAGTACTTAAAATCTCTTGAGGTATATCCGAAAGTACTTATGAAGATGTATATTTTGTAACTGGAAAGTAAATAAATTAAATTGAGGTTATTTAGTTTTAATTATTATTATTTAACTAATATCTATTTTGTGTATTATAATTTTGTATACTAAACATAACCATTTATTATACTTCTATGTATATGCATACACTTTCTGCTTACAATGTATATAAGGTAACTTAAAATAGAACTTTTGTTTTAAATTAAAGAATAATTTTACGAGTTTATGTTTTCCAAGAGGTCTTACTTTGTACAAAGTAAATTAATATTGTTATCAACATATCTGGCTGAGTGAAGGAGGTAAATAAGTTACTGGCAACCCATAACTCTCAAGGAGAAGGATTTCATTAAGGTGCCGTTGTATCTTGTTGAGTTCAATTATGTTATAAAGGAGATTTAATAATCCTGATGAATATTAGGAGGGTACGAATATTTCATTATTGTGATAAATTACTTTGTAAATTTTTTTTGTATTTAATTATATAATAAAATAAACATTTATTTTGCGATTTTATACCCAATTTAATGTGCCACCTTAAAATATTAAAAAAAGACAAGTGCTTCAATACTATATTCTACATCAACGTTGAACCAAATTGCTACAAAGCAAATCAATCTAAAAAGGGTGCAGCGGTAATTCTATGGAATTGTAGCCAGGAAATATTGGGAGGATACGAAAATTTCATTATTGTGATAAATTACTTTGTGCAATATATGTTTGAGTACATTTTCCTGCAGTACTCTTCAAAAGTACTCCAGGAGTGTTTGAAAATGGAGCTAATCCTAAACGCGTCAACAGAGGAGAATATTGAAACGCTAGGAATGAAAGAAAAATGTACTCAAACATATAGAAATATTCCTAACAGAAATGAAGATGAGTATATTAATAATTTCTACTTTGTACAATTTCTTATATAATATAATAAAATAAACATTTATTTTGCAATTTTATACCCAATTTAAAGTGCCACCTTAAAATATTAAAGAGACAAGTGCTGCAATACTATATTCTGCATCATCGCTGAACCAAATCGCTACATAGCAAAGCAAAGGGTGCAGCGGTAATTTTATGCATTTACAGCTAGGAATCTTATGCAATTGTAGTCTGGAATTTTATGCAAGTGTACCCTGGAATATTATGCAACTGTAGTAGGGGAATTTGATGCAATGCAGTCGAGAAATTTATAAAATTGTTGTCAAGAATTGTATGCAATTGTAGTCGGGAATTATATATACGTGTAGCCGGGACTTTTATGCAGTTGTAGTCACGAATTTTATGCAAGCGCAATCAGGAATTTTATGCAATTGTAGTCGGGAATATTATGCAAGCGTAATCAGGAATTTTATAAAATTGTATTCGGGAGTTTTATGCAATTTTAGTCGGGCATTTTATAAGCCGTTGCTGTTTTTATTGGTGAACACTTTGAGTGAACACCATACAAAGCAATAAATCCTAGTTGGTGAAATTTGGAGTAGTTTCTATTTCATATAAAACAATGTGAATAAATTCAACAAGTTTATACTAAGCAAAAAAAAACTGGAAACAAAAAAACCTAATTTATTTTGTAAACTTAATAGAAAATCTATAGGAAATCGGAAAAAGATCAATAAAGAAAAGAAATAAGGAAATAACTTGTGATGAATAAAATATAACAAAAATTGTAAAACGTATATTGAATTTGATCTAGAAACGTGCTATAAATTTAGACAGGATCTAGGACGTTTCGCCGCGAGCCCATTTCGCCGCGAGAACCTTACTTATCAATTGAAGAGACGACTACTCATGTAATCCTCACACATACAGGAAGGTTTGATAGTTATAATTAATACATGTACGGATTGATATTGAATTTTCACTTCTAATAATTTTCTATGTCAAAAGAAAAATGCGGGAAAAACTTTCCTTCACACTTTTTCCGAGGCTTAGGACTGGCAGCAATTTGCTGGCATGTTTAAAAGTTTTTTTGTTTTTTAAATATTTTGTTTTTGTAATTTTTTGTTTTTTTTGTTTTTTTATTTTTTTGTTTTTTAATATTTATTTTGTTTTTTAATATATCTTTCATTCCATATTTTTGATAATAATATCTTGTTTCATATCATCTCAAAATTGTGACCTAATCCCCGAAGAAACTCCGCCATATTTCTATTGTTGTATGTTTCAACAATCCGTCGAATTCTCTCATCTGCATCCCTATACTTTTTTAATTTTTGCGGTGGATTTCTTCCTGCAACAAGATGTTCGTGGTAGAGATCTTTTCCATGTTGCACTTTTCGCAGACTTTCGATAAATTTCCAAATCGTGGGGCTTGTCATCCCAAGTTCTACTTGTAATCGTCTATGAGCCGCTTCAGCGTGAATATTAGTCCTGTCTTCACTTTGAAGTGTTGTCTCGTAAACGTTCCACATTGGCGACGTCCATTTCCACGGCGATTCCTTCTCAAATATAGTTATCTTCAAACCAATCAAGAATGGTTTGTAGTTCTACTGGCATTGTATTTTCTAGTTCCTCAAGAGCTTGCTCCAAGTCATCTATAGGAACAAAACCCAAACACGTAATCATTCGGGCTCGAAGCGCAAAAGTAGCGTCATTATTGTAGGAATTTAAAAGTCCTGTATATGATAAATGTTTTTTAAGGTTCTGAGCTAAATGGAAAAAAACAACCACGAATGTGTGTATTAGGAACGTTTTCAGATAAACTTTGAAATGCTGCCAACTCGAAGTCACAATTTATACTGCGTGGTTGTAGATCAGGCATCAGTATTCGAAATTGTTGGAAAAGTCTATCATATGTTGTTTTCTTCTTATTGGGAAGAAGGGCGTAAACAATAGGAAGAACTCCACCATGTTTTAATCGGGAAATAGTGTATAGCTGGGAAAACAGATTCTGAGAGATTTTGAAAGTACCGTCCACAAACAATGCGCTACAGGCTGTAAACGCGGCCAAGTTACTTTGTCGTCCAAAAATTAAAATCCTGTCTTCATTTGGTCCGCTATCGTGTAAAAGGAAATTTTCGAACTCGCCTTCTCTGATGCTGTACCGCCTGTATTCTTCTGGAATGTCTAAGGCTTCCAATGCCATAGGACTCGGCGGAGCAGATGATACATCATTTCTTTTTCTTCTTATTACTTTTCGCAAAGCTGAAGTAGTAGGAAGAGCTCCTTGGCATGCTTTACTGATATTCTGGATACAGTTATTTTTATTTTTTTTTTTTTTTTCAACGACGAGAATGCTTTATGCACAGAGTGTGGGACTCCTCTCGATACTGCTCTAGGCTCTACATCTGAAAGTTTACCCACTAAACTCGTCACCCTCCAGGCAGATTTCCACCCCGGAACCGCCGAAGCATTACTTCAGGGTGGTGCCTCTTATAATTCCTCCATTATATTACGGATCTAGCCATCCCTCTTCTTTTTTACATCGTAGAATAGATTCGATGTATTTCGATGCCATATTCCAGTTGGCTTCCGATGCAAGCATCGTCCGCACAAACCACCTGGGGAGGCGCCCGATAGCAGACAAGCAACTGCCACGGGGATACAGTTATTTATTACTTGCGATGTTGATTCCATTGTTTCTTCATCTCTCCTCTTCATATTAACAATCCGCTCTACTGCTTCAATTTTTTTCTGGATTGGCACTGTGCGCATGAATATTAATATGTTTTATGACGTTGCCATTGTCAACGTGAATTGTGGCTTTACACTCGTTTCTTCTTTCACATCGCCAAAACAGCACTAATCCATCACTGGACATTCTGTTAAATACGTATAGAAACCCATCATCAGCAAACTTCTGCTGACCACGCTTAGATTCAAGAACTACTCGTTCTATTGTTTACTAATACCACTAAGCTAATGCGTATTCACTTTAGGGTTTGCAAATTAGTTATGAATTTTATTTATATATACATCCCTTTATAGCCTATACGTGAACTATAATCCCAACTTTCTTACTAAAATGTTGAGGTCATCAGAAACAAATAATTACCCCTAGTTATTGATAAACCAGTTGCATAAACCTAATATCTTCCAGGTAAATTATTAATGGTATCTTTTCAAAATTTTCTACTCGTTTAGTCCTTAGTCCATTATTCATCATTATCTGGATAAATTCTGGGGAATTTCATTCAGCAACAAACAATTTATCAAAAGAAAGTAGTTATCCGATAATGAGCCTTAATCACCCGCTGTTGGTCATATACCGTTATTCAAGTACTTGGTATTTTGTTGTGATTAGTAATAGAATAATGAGATTCCACAGTCGAAAGTAACCACCGGATTAGTACTTGATAATTAAATTCGGAGAATTAATTTACTCAAAGGTTAATGTTTTTATGAAATGTGTGACAAACATCTTATATACAAAACAGAAATAAGAATCAGGTAATACTGCTAAGCTAAACTATAACTATAACGAAAAAATTATAAGTATTTTAGGTTGAATTTTTTTTTTTAACTTCTAACGGCACGCCATTTTTAAAGAAGAAACATTTAGCAAAAAATTGGTTCGCGGCGAAACGGCATATCGGCGAAACGGGCTTGCGGCGAAACGGCCGTGGCGAAAGGGCCGCGGAGAAACGTCCCATTCCCTTTAGACATGTTTATAGACGCAATGTCCGAGCAGAGAGTTATATAAATCTACGGATCTATGCACTAAAACCTGTGCACATCCCTATCTGTGGCACCCCTCTCCTCAGACTCACGCAGCCTCTACATCTGACCATCTGATTTTTTTCGGTCGATTGTTAAATGGAAACAAAATCTGAGCAGTCGAAGACTCCTCATAGTCAATGTACATAAGGCTAAACTATTTTAATTCTAACCGCAATTTTTAATATTTCTCCTTGGATAATTGATTTTGCGACCTCTAATTCTATCTAAACTATCTATGGATAAGTGATCGCATTAATTAAAAAAAGTAGACCATAAAACCTCACTACGAAAGATATAACTGTTAAATTATTTGGTCCTCAGTTGGTCTCACTTTTTTCAGATTCACTTTCACAAATTGTTCGCTTTACAAAGGGTCTATTTAAATTGAATGAATGCTGTTACAAATAAATTGGAAACACACAAAGGCGTTTGATTTGATACAAGAAAGATCCTATTTATGATTTTATGTGAAAGTGAACAAAACAAATCAAATTCAAAACACGCTTAAGGGCTTGTTTTTTTACAAAATATAAATTCGTCTAATTAAATATTGTTTTGATAGTATAATTGATTCATAAACGTTGTTTAAATCAATCTTAATTTATAAAACATGTCGTTTATTACTTAAATTAACATAAACGTTATGGTGAATAATTATATTGCTATATTTTTTTATAATTTGTTTTTAATATAGATGAATATTATTTTCTTTCCTAGGTGCTAAATTCTGAATGACACTATAAGAAGCATAAAGTTATAAAAATTCTTGTCCAACACCAAGCATTTAATGACTTGGTCATTCGCAAATTGTAATTACAAATTATAAACAACAAATTATATGTATTTATGTACAAATAACCCTCTGTAGGAGTCTCAAAAAAAAGGTGAAATTCAAAGATTTCACTATCCATGACGTCTAGTGAATTTTTAAGTTTCAATTTAAAATAAAATAGATTATTAATAACATAAAGTCTTCATCCAAGAATTTAAAGTATTAAAATTTATATTTCCAATCAGAGAGTTCCTCTCAGGCTAGGAGAAGAGTTCTACTTTCAAAGTTTATATTTCCAATCAGAGAGTTCCTCTCAGGCTAGGATAAGAGTTCTACTTGCAAAGTTTATATTTCCAATCAGAGAGTTCCTCTCAGGCTAGGAGAAGAGTTCTACTTGCAAAGTTCAACACCCATTAAACTTGTATTCAGTAACGTCTGACCAATCACAAGTGTTGGACTAGACCCACATTGGTATAACTGAGGGGCTTGGCAACGTTGTTACACGCACATTTAAACTGTTTAGCAAAACATTTTTAATTAAATAAATAATCGGCTTGTTAGACACGAACAGGACGAGGGCTCAATTACATTAAGCCCGTTACACGTAAACTGATATATTAGAGGAGCATTTCGTTTAATCCAAATTAATTACTTGTCTCTTACAGATTGATACGACTCGTACGTAACCTGGTAAGACAATAACATATTGAAACCTCTCAAATTAGCATGAATTTAGCTAAAGAGTTAGTATAAAGATTTGTTTCTTTACTTAATTTTATTTTTCATACCACAAATTTAACAGATTGTAGACCAAATTAATTCCATAAAAACGTAATGAATTATAAAGCAATGATGTTTGTGCGTGTGTGTATGTGTGTGTATGTGTTTTGTGTGTTTTGTGTGTGTGTGTGTGTGTGTGTGTATGTGTGTGTGTGTGTGTGTGTGTGTGTGTGTGTGTGTGTGTGTGTGTGTGTGTGTGTGTGTGTGTGTGTGTGTGTGTGCGTGTGTGTATGTGTTTTGTGTGTGTGTGTGTGTGTGTGTGTATGTGTGTGTGTGTGTGTGTGTGTGTGTGTGTGTGTGTGTGTGTGTGTGTGTGTGTGAGTGTGTGTGTGTGTGTGTGTGTGTGTGTGTGTGTGTGTGTGTGTGTGTGTGTGTGTGTGTGTGTGTGTAGTTTTTCTTTGTTTACTTTATTTTTTTTGCACAGCTTACTCTCTGAAGAACGCAAATTAGAGGCGAGATTTACGCTGCGCACGCTCAAGGTTTTTTAAACTAATAGTAGCGATAAAAAGTTTCATAAGACAACTTATAAACACAAAACCTTTACAGCTTAAAAGACAAATGGCGTCACTAGAGCTACATCAGATTCACCGAACACTCGTTAAATACTAGAGCAAGAAGCTCTAGCGTACAATATGGTGTCATTTCCTCCCACTACTATAACTCGCGACATTCTTCCTATAGACCGCCCCGACATGACGCAGTACTTGGTTGTTTGTTTGTTAACTTTGGACATCAAACAGAAGGGAGCCTCCAAAGTGGCAAACTTCGCCATTTGTACATTTCGTGTTGAGACTTGGTTTCTAACTTAACTTCTAAATTTTAATTCTCGTTGGAAATGTGTTTTTGCACTTTATTTAGAAGAACCTACTAAATAGAATAAACGTACTATTTTTTTTTTTTTAGATTTTCTCTCATTTCTTGTAAGTCTTACGTTATATCTGCAAACCTAATCAGGTATACAGTATGACTTATACCCGTTCTTAGTATGACGCTCTTCTATCATGTTTTATATTTTTATTATAAAAATATGAAGCTATTATCATATGAAGAGAATGTTGCCTCAACAATACTTATTTTTATTTTATTGTAGAATATCTTTCGAAAAAATGAGGATAAAAATCCTTTATTTTAAATCCTCTTGGATGTTGTAGCTTCTAAATTTAAAAATAGGTACAGGAGAGTGATAACCTCATTAGACCAACTCAACAATATTTTTAGATTAAAATATTATTGCCAGTAAGAAATTTATTAATTATAAAGCAATATATATTATTTACCAGGCATTCCAGGTCGGAATAATGCATCTTAAGATATTGTTATTTCTGAAATTTGTGAAAATATTTAAACGTTTAAGCCAATAGCAGAATTTTATGTCTCTTAACATGTTTAACTTTCATTGCTATATTTAAATCAATAAATTTATTACTAAAATTTGTATAATATTAATTATCAGTACATGAATTTGGCTATAGTCAATTTTAGAAAATCTGTAGTTAAACCTTCTCAATTTGTGAATGTATTGTTTAGCCAATACAACACCTTAGTGTCTTAATTATTATGTACATGTATATATATTGTTTGGTAACAATAGTTTCGGAGGACCAATAATTATTATAATTATATAAACTAATAGATTGTACTTACGTGCACCATGGAATACGCACTTATCACACTCGCGTATTAAATAAGCGATTTCTGGCCAGAAAACTTGTTCGTATTCCACGAACTGATAACAATAGGTTTAATAATCAATAAAACAGTTACATTTACGTGTGCTAGTACCTAAGGTACGGAGATTGAAAGTATAAGAATATATTAGAACGTAGTGGTGTATCGAACTGGTGAGCTTTGTCTGACTTTGGCGGCGGGTTTAAAATAAAGGAAATGAGTCTATATTGGTTTTAAGTATGTAACATATATATAATATATATATATATATATATATATATATATACATATATATATATATATATATATATATATATACATGAGTGTGTGTGTGGGTGGGTGTGTGTTTTGTTGTGATCTTTAATAATATATGATAAAACACACACACACACACACACACACACACACACACACACACATATATATATATATATATATATATATATATATATATATATTATCACTTTCACTTACGTACTTAAACAAAAATCTTATTTGGTATTTATGCGAGTAAACATTTAAAGATTAATATTATCTTCATTGTCGAGTTATCTACTTGATAAATACCAAGTAAAATTTTTGTTTAAGTAATATAGTGAAAGAGATAGGTGAATACAAGAAAACAGTGTTGCAAAGTTATATATATATATATATATATATATATATATATATATATATATATATATATATATATATATATAAAGAACATAAGTCAAAATACAAATACAAGAATTATAATTGAATTTACAATTCAAAGCTTTTCGTTGGCTAACAGTACCAACATCATCAGGAATTGCGATATTTATATATATATATATATATATATATATATATATATATATATATATATATATATATATAAAGAGCATAAGTCAAAATACAAATACAAGAATTATAATTGAATTTACAATTCAAAGCTTTTCGTTGGCTAACAGTACCAACATCATCAGGAATATTAAACAATTCATTAAACATATTGCGATATATATATATATATATATATATATATATATATATATATATATATTAATTTAGGTTTCCATAGGTAATTTAATTTCTTTTTGACCTTAACCTTTCTCATTCCTATTGTACTTTACAATAAGGTTTTTCTTTCTCTTGTTGTACTCAAGGTGCTTTGCTTTCTAAATTTTATAGAATAACAAAGTAAGAAATAGATAATGGTTTTTGTAACAAAGTCAATATAATAATACGTTTTACCATAACACTAAAGGTTTGTCAACGACTTCAAACTTCTCGTTATATTTTTCCAATGCACAAATATGAATGTAAAAGAGAGATTCACTAATAAATTGTAGTTAGTAAACGCCTTTCGAAAGTTCACACCATCCCCTATAGAACTTCAAGAACTTCGTTTCAAAATCAAACATAAATAAGGAGTAACGTCTTTTACCATTATTTAAACAAATATTTTATTGATATCAGTATGAACATTCATTCAAAAGTTTACTAATTTTAAGATTCCTAAAGGTTCCTTCTCACTCATCCCTTCAAAGGAATTCTACAGCCTTGAGACCATGTTTATTGTTTTACAAGGCGGTAGGATTTTATTCAAATTAGAAAATGAAACTTTTTTCTTGCCTAATTATTGTTAACATGTTTAAATTTCAACGTATTTTTACTTAGTTGTTAATTATGTTTACGTATTTTTTTACTTTCAAATTAATATTTACTTCTTCACTTTATATTTTCAAAGTTGGTTTTATTTTGCAGTTTAGTCTAAAATTATTACTTTATATGATTATTTGTAATTTTATCTTGAAGCAATTGCACGATTTACGATTATTATTGGCAATGATATTGTTAATAATGGTAATAATTGAAACTGCAGTCGCAACTACATCAACATTATCGTAATTAATAATATATTATAAAATAATAGTATAATAATGAGAATAAGGTAGAGATATGTTGTTCTAAATATCTATTTATTTAGGATATAAGACGCCTATAAAGTTCTTCCCTTATGTGCTCACAATACTTCTGCAGCCATATATCAGGATATCTACTGTTTAACAATATAGCTATTTAAAACTTTTAGAAAAATTTTACTACAGGTCATTAATTAAGTTTATTACATCAAGTTTAGAAAACTCTTTTTTTATAATAATAATTTCTTACATTTTGTTACATTTTTTATTATTTCCAAAACATTTAAATTAAATTAGTTATAATTATCGAGGATAAATTAAATATATAGACGTTAGTTTTTAAAACATTATAATTAAATTTTCGATTCGCAATTCCATTAGGTTTTTTGATTAAGTCGTTTTTATTTATCTCTTTCCAATCGTTCCTAATGAATTCCCATCAATGTATTCATAAGTAGGTTAAATATTATGGTACGTAAGTTATATTTTTGTCCAAATACAATTGCTACCATAATTTGCATATGAGTAATTTTTTGTGTTTAATATAAATGCTAATTTTATTGCTCCAATTGTAGACCCTAACTGTTTGAGAAAATAAAAAAGGAAGCGATATCAAGCTTCTTAACTACTACTTCTTTGTTGCACTTCAAAATTTAATTACTTTAAATAGTTCAAGTCATTGTCTGAGAAGTCAAAAAGGAATAGCATTAAAAGAGCAGCCGGATATGTTTTCGCAAACACCAGAGCTCCAAGCGGCTTCCAGGTAAACACTCCGAGTAAACATTTATACAAACCTGACGCACAAATCTTCACTCAAGTTACAGGTCATCACACTTTGGCTTTACAATAAATTATAAAGAAATTCAGTTTACTGGTATGCAAACTAAAATGGTATTTCTTTAAAAAAATAAATAAAATTATTTATCTACGTACTTTTTTACACTTAATTGTTGAATATAGAAGACATTTTTCCTGTAGTTCCGTCAGCATTACTGATTACAGACATTGTTAATATGTTGTATACTTTAATATAAATAGAACTGTAGGACTTACATTTTCTTCTATATCTACAATAATAGATGATACTCATATTATTGATTATTATTATATACGCGTAATATTTTATAATATATTATAATAATATATATTATTATAAATGCATAATATTACCCTGTAACTTGGTGGATAAATTGTATGATTCTTAATGAATTTATAATGTTAAATATTGCAGTAATTCGTTACACAATTAGTTATTTGACCTACAATGTCAAAAATGTAATTGAACTTAATAATGGTGCGTTCAATTAATAATTTACCCAACAAATATTAGTTTAAATAAATCACATTTTACTGTGAAAAAATATATAAAATACAAAGCAAAATTACATCTGAAACGTTTACGCTACTTTATGTTTTTACATTAATTGTTTTACATATATAAATTTATAAGAACTTTATATTATTAAAAAAATCTATGGCATGGCACATGATATCCACATGAGATTGCTTTTACATAATTTAAAATACATTTCAATTTATCTATTTGATATTAAAAAATTTGCTATTACATCACACAAATGAATTTACACTTCCCACATTTCAAAAAATAGAAACTTGTATTATTATGCCGTGACCAGTTAAAGTTAAATTTAGCCTTTTCCATCACTTTATGTCTATAATTATAACTTATCTGAACTGTAACAAGAGAGGTAAAAACATGGCTCCGGATTTAGATCTCGCCATTCTGCATTTTGGATTGGCGTTGGTCGGGATTTGGAACCTCGACCGGTGTTGTATCTTAGCGTAGCATCATTTCTTCAAAACAAAAAATTAATTTTAAATAAACTTGTACATAATTGACATTTTAAAATAAAAGCATCCCTTTGCTCTTCACATGTTGAGACATCTGTATCGCTCTACATTTTGCCTTGGAAAGAGAACTACTTGAAGTTTTTTTAACTTCTGCGCCCCGTTGCTGCGCATCTTGCAAAATCAAGTTTTTGTATATGGATATCTGTCTCAGCCAGGACCTTTATTTTATAATTTACAATTTTTTTAAATTTTATTTTACATTTTAAAATTAATATCTCGTTTTGTTTTCTGAATCTGTTTTAATATGTAATATTACCTAAAATAATGTTACAACCCATTTATACCTATTAAATTATTTATAAACTACTTTTTATTATTTGTAATTGATTTTTTTAATAAAATAAATGTAATTTAATTGTAACCAATAATTCAAAATTTGACTGATTTCATAGATACATAAAAGTAACTTATTTTAAAAATCTAAACTAAACTTATAACAAAAAAAAACAAATTACCCTAACTACAAATATTGTGCAATCTATAAGACCTTTGTGCACATTTCGCTTACACGTCATCATCAGAGGATTGCAACTTAATTTAAATAAAGGAAATGGTCACCATCGTCAGTCCCATATTTCCCCTCGATGATCGATGTTAAAATGTTTTCTGTATGATTTAATATTAGTTGTTAGGAGTTTTCATTGATTTAATTGGAGCTTCACCGGTTTATTTGTATTACTTTAAGGACGTCATTAAATTTTATTTTCGTCAAATATTTACAATCAAGACCATTTATTCGCGGAAATAATTAAAATGTATTTTATTTCCTAGTAATGAATTGGGCTTAAATTCACTTTCAGTTCACTGTAGGAAACCACCGTCGTATAAGCGTTATAAAATAATGTTTTAGCAATGTTGAGTCGTAGTGGATATCCAAGAGAATAAACTACGGAATATCGACAAATCCAAATTATATTATCTAAATATCTATTTAACCTAAATCTAAAATCTTAGTAACTATGAATCCGTGAGACAGGTATAAATAAACGAAAAAAATATAGCCTTACATTAGGCTGGGGTATGATCACAAATGTCCAGGCTTAATTAAAATGTCCATGGTTTTGGAATTGGAAACTAATTGGACGCGACTGTCCTCTGAAGCTTACGAAACGGATTACGCACCAATCATCACTCGCCTGTTTGTTAATAATTATACGAATGCTTTAATTAAATATGGTTGAGTTTTAAAATGAAAAACCCTTCCATTTTATTTTAAAAGCGTCATTGAATTGAGCCATTACTTTTAGATCCATTTTACCTAAACATGACAAGAACGTATTGAAGGTTGACATAAATTATCCAACCAGTGACAAAAACGAAGAACCTTAAACCAATGAATAATAATTAAATCAATTTTTGTATTTATTCAACGGTCACAAAGTATTTGTTAACTAAAAATGACAATTAGAACAATTGTATTTTCAACTTCACTAAAATATCTACTTCATGTATAAAAGCTGAACACTTATTCTTTAGAAGAATAGTTTTTCTATGACTATTAAAATAGTATAACACTTATAGACTATGTTTAACGAAAACCTTTTGGCTGCATAAACGTAAATAGAAAAAAGGTTAGTACATGATATAATTACACCAAAGTGATTTATCATTGTTGTATTTCATTTATAATAAAATAAAAAACATGAAATTGTGATGTACAAGAATGGTGATTATATAAAGTATATATATTAGCGCTCCGTAGCGGCTTCTCCCTCACTCGTTTAAAATTAACACTCTATATGTAAATTTATATACTTTTGAAAATACTCTTTATTGGTGATGATTATGGATTGCCTGTTTTCTCGTAAGAAAGTATACTAATTATAGGACAGGCATAGTCTCTGAAATTATACTTCTTCTTTGCATTTCATATGGGACTTGTAAACTTTTCACGGAATTTTGCAATTTTTATTCTTTAAAAATCAACATTTTGAAAAATCCTTTCTTATTGTGCGTTTATGTTATAAACGGAATGTAACCTGCACATTTTAAACTTCTACCTTTTATAGTTTCAACTCTAAGTTGATTTTCTCAGTCAGTCGCTCAGGTCAACGATTCTTATACATACACTCTTAATTTTAATACAATTATTTTTAATCTATAAATTATACAATATAGTACTTATGTACTATATATACTTGTTTGTCATACATATATATGACGTGATATTTCACGTTGTCCATTATTTCTCCGTTTCCCTGACTTTATAATCTTATTATTAATTGTAAACAATTTTTCCACCACTAAGTGCAATGCTTTCACCTCTTGTGATGAGGTACTTTTCGTCACTTGACCATTGTCGAAACAATGAATTCTAGTGCTTTACAATGGTCAAGTGACCGAAAGTCGTCACACAAGTTAAAATTATTGCACATAGAGGTGGACAAATTGTTTACAAGTAATAATAATATTATATATATATATATATATATATATATATATATATATATATATATAAGCACAGTCAAGTATATATAATACATAAGTACTATACTGTATAATTTATAGGTTATATACAATTATTATAATAATATTCTTCGAAATAATAAATTGTATGCCTTATCTACCTCAGCTTTACATGATTTGTCTATTCTAATAGGCACCTCATATTTAGGTAAAATGTTTGGATGTACCATTTTTTCAATAAGTTAAAAATTTAAACTTCTTCAATATTCCTTATTTGAAAGAACATCGAAAACAAGATGTTTTAAACATATAGCTTTTTAACTTATTCTGTTTAAATTCTTACAAAAGAAAAAATCATTACAATTATTGACGATGTTTAACTTTGTTGGATTACGATTTATGGACTTACAAATAAAATAAAATTATAGGAAATCCATTGAGATGTAACATTTTCGATATGAATTATAAAACATAAAATTAAAACCCATAACACTTTTATAAATAGTTAGACAAATCGTCATTTTACTAGGCTATTGCCTAAAGATTTTCCCGAAACGTTTTACAAAATTGAAACTTTTTATTTGTTAAAGAATTGAGTTTATTAATAAATGATTTTATGTACACTAGTCAAATTGGCTTTTTTTCAAGAACCGTTTAATTTTGTAATAATATGTCATAAATTATACTTTTGGTATCACTTGGCAAAAGAAAATAATACTTTCTGATATTTTTACAGCATACACGTTTCACATTAGGTCAGTGCATTGTTCAATGCTGTGAGTTATGGAAAAGACTGTTGCTCAGATGTGTTGTACTGGTATCAATACAATACACAAATACACCAATACACCTGAGTAACAGTCTTGTCCGTGACTCACAGCATTGAACAAATGATCTTGCGAAGTAATAGAGAGTTGTGTTTATTAGTCAAATTGTACACATAAAAATACCTTATAAATCTATTGTGAGTATAATTAGAAGTTTTATTCGTATATTACTCAAAATATTTCTGATTTTATTGCCATATTTATCTTTATATATCACCTCATTATTACAGACGTCTAGATCCACGGCAAAATATGGACCTTACAGGTGGCAATGTGTCAAGCTGTAGCACAAGCAAAAGAGCCGAGAGCAATAAATAAAGTCATTATTTTTTCCAATAAATTACTTCAATACTGCTAACAATAGTAATTATATAATTTTGAATTTTAATAACTAAGATACATTAATTGCAAGAAAACGTTTTTAACACAATAAGTGAATTTTATTTTCAAACACGAACTACAACTGAAACGTTTAGAGAGAATGTATTTAAATGCTACAAACAGATTTATAATAAAGCATTGAAGTTACTGGATGACGTCACCACAGATAGGTTACGCCGGTTACGATTATATCACGATCGCCTTAGTTATAATGACGTGACCCCTATTATAGTTGTGAGAGCTTGTGGCAAATAAACTAAACCTAGTTTAGCAAACTCGATTTAAACCTCTCTCTCATGCTAGTAGTTTAAATATGACTTTATATAGCTAAAATAAACATCAAATTTTATTAAATCTACCCTCTAATATATAATATAAAACTCTAAATCCATACATAATACAAAATAAATAATGTAGGTTCTTGAAGTATGATAAAGTAAAACTAAGAACGTGTTTTTATAATTAAATATAATAATAATGTTTATAATATGTTTCAAACTAAACCTCAATTCGCGAGAATAGTTTATTATTAATCTATTGTGTCACGGCGACAGATAGGCAATACCAACACACTATCGGTAGGTTTATTTCGGTTTTGTAACATAATATTATTGCTACAGTTTATAATAGGGATATTTAAAAAGTTACCTCTTTTTGAAAGCAATCGCTACTAGAAGAAGTAACATTTTGAAGAAGTAACAGAGCTTCGGTTTAGGTTTTATTTTGAACATTTTACCACTAATACCAATACCAATAGATAAGTAAAAATGATAAATACCTTTCCAAAAAAACAAATGCCTTAACTTTTCTTGAAAGTGAAAGTTGAATATATCTACATAGACATCCGCTCGCTTTTACGGCACTAATAATATCAATAGATATAAACATGGACCGAGCTTCTGATACTTTTGAAAAGTTTGTCTTAATAGATAGTAGTTTGAATATTTGTTTTTGAAATAGTATCTAATAGTTGTGGGCCTATATATATAATCCCACACGCTCGCGCGCATGCACACACACACACACACACACACACACACATACACACACACACACCCAATACACACACACACACACACACACAAATATATATATATATATATATATATGCCTAATGGATCAAATTTCTCTAGGGAACTGAATATACATCTTAAAATTTAAAATTCTTCAATAAACGAAGGTCTGAAACAGAACCGCAACAGACGTTTGGCGAAATATTTCGCTGAAATTCTTTCTCCTTGGTAATTGTGAGAGTAATTTTGAAAATCGTTGTAAAATTTACAATTTGTAGATAGTTGGCGTTAGACATAAAAAAATTGTTAACCACAGCTGAAAATATTTTTTTTTAATATGATTTAATTCAATGAATAATTCTAAAACGTCGCTAATATAGCGATTAAATATCCCATTCTTATGAAATTAGAAGGCAAGATGTTCTACTTGGTAAAATATTCTGTTCTTTGAACCAAACCAAACTCAAACTGAATCTTGTTGAACTTGCCAAATTCAAACTTGTTGATTTTTTATTCACTGTTTAAACAGTTTTCATATTTACAACTACTTTAATGATACAATTCTTTTGGCTTCTCTAAAGGGGATGATGTAGATTAAACTAAGCTCTTCGATTGGGAAAAAATGTATAATGCCTTAAGACCAAGAGATAATGATATTCACAGTTTGGGATCTACCGTTATTTAGTTTCTACAGAAATCTAAACTGTTTTCGATTTTTAATATTATATTTCATAACCAGTTTAGTGTGAAAATTCAAGTATCAATTTGTCTGAAATAAAAATTGCTTCATCTATCATATTAAAAATATCCAAAATATAAGCGATTAGGTTTGCAAAAAATACAGAAAAGTAACTCACTTTTATGAATAATTTATTCCTTCAAAACTTTCTTTAGACATACTTAAATGAGAAAAGTTTCGACAGAATATTTTCTTTACAGAATTTTTTATTGCGTCTTTGATTAAGGGCTTTCTCTTTGTATGTTAATTTCCCTGTAATTATTATTTGTTCCAATGCTCTCTATATTTTTCTGTTTCGTTCCTCCGGTTATAATGGGTATTATTTGTGCAGTTTTGAACGTCTTACTATATGAATGAGTTGAGATCGATTCATTTTTAAAGTAAGAAACTACCGGAGTCATAATATATTCCATTTTTGTTTTATTTACAAAAAATTTGCAAACGTTTCCTTACTGTAATGACGTTCCTGAAGTGCAAAATGGGCCTAAATAAACAGTACTGAAACTCAATCAGACATAGTACATTGACCTATTTAAGCTGCTTTACTTCAAGGAACTTTTGTCATCCGCCTTATTTCCCTTAGAACAAACTTTCATTACTCACCCTACAACTCCGATCTTACACCACCGGACGCCTGCGTTTCGGGAACGATAGATGAGAGTTATCGTGATGACACACCAACCTCCATGGTCTAACTACAGGAAAAAATCAACCATCTGTATAACGAGCATAAAACAACCCCTCATCAGAAAAAAATGATGCAAACCCTTCAAGAATGCTACGAGAGCTAGCTCAAATTATACAGAGGTCGTCTAGAACATGTCGATAACCGATTCAAACTTATTTAGCTTGTTTTTATTTGTATGCGTGGTATATAAATCAAATAAAATCTTACAACTGATTCAGTACTGTTTAATTTGAAGCACACAGTATGCTTGGCGGAAGATATTATTCAAATAACTTCCTCGTATTTCCAGCCGTTCTTAGGGATGATCTTGGTGATAAAAATGTACATAAATACGTAATGTACGTATCGTTAATTATTAGCGTATTATGTGTCAGATTGACTATCTATCATTGTAAGTTATCTCCAGTGGTGTAGTGGGCTTTCCCACCACGGCGTTCTCTCTCTGGTTTTTCCAAGAATCTTATTTATCAATAGACGACCCGTGATTTTTAAAGAATCATTATTCAACAATGGGTTTTATTAACTGTTGAATAGATTATGCTTGTATAAATATTAATAAAATGTACATTATATTATGAATATTAAAATTGAGATAAAGATTTTCGAACGCTTTGGCCAACATTTTCGAACATCATAACAACGCCAACTAGAACAAGACTGCCAACACCATATGCCTCAGTCCTGCTATTTAACAGCCTAAATGGCCCAGAAATTCAAAACAGGACACCACAACCGTATGTTAAAACATGGCCACGAAAGCATAGGACTGCTGATGATAAAAGAAAATCACTCGCTATGCCTGATAATACTTCCACCGTGCCATATAACCATTTCACTGTTTGCTTGCATGCTGCCTTTATGGCTAAGACTCTGTGACGTCTTTGGACACCACATGATAAAGGAAGGAATTGTTAGTTAATTCTCAGAAGATAGTAAAGGTTTCAACTCTGGAGAATTTATGACTACACCACTCTTTATTACTGTACCTGTTATATTTCAAATATTTCGTGTCTCAAAACAAGTATTAGGATCGAAAAAGCTTTATGGCACAGAAAAATATTTTAGAAAATTATATAACACTACCAATTATTTCAAGAAGATTTCACATTTCTATTATTTTTAAATCAAATAATACAAAACCCTTCTCGGCGAAAATTGTATTTCAAATAAATGGATTAAAGCGAATATTTCGAGAGTACAATGAAAATATTTGCTATTTTCCTGGATGAACGTCTATATAAACATAATTTGTAAAATGACAGGAGGCTATTTTAATTTTTAGTAAAGGTGCACGGGGACGTAATTGTCAACATCCCGAAGTCAGCTTTAAAACGAATTCATTTAAAGTTCATATATATGAGGGACCATTGAACACATTCCAGGAACAGATTATCTAATTTTTTTGGTTAATCCATAAGGAATAGGCGAAAAAGTGGCTTTAATATAATTATATAATATATTTAGGTAAATTTTGGATTTATAAATCGGATTTAATCTTCTCTTATAGTAGAGAAAAAAAATCTTAAATTAAAACTTTTTTAGAAAAAACAAATGTAGAACATATATATATATATATATATAAAAATATCCTGAATAATTGAATTGTTTAATATTCCTGATGATGTTGGTACTGTTAGCCAACGAAAAGCTTTGAATTGTAAATTCAAATATAATTCTTGTATTTGTATTTTGACTTTTGTTCTTTATATATATATATATATATATATATATATATATATATATATTAATATGTATATATATATATATATATGTATATATATATATATATATACTATAATATGTATTCTTGTCTATTATTAAAGAAATAAAACAATTTACAAATACAAGAATATTTTTTGAACTTACAATTCAAAGCTTCTCGTTTACAAACAGTACCAACATCCTCAGGAATACTAGAAATTTTCAGAAAATGTTTAGTATTCCTGAGGATGTTGCTACTGTTTGCCAACGAAAAGCTTTGAATTGTAAATTCAATAAATTATTCTTGTATTTGTAAATTGTTTTATTTCTTTATATATATATATATATATATATATATATATATTTATATATATATATATATATATATTTCTTTATATATATATAAAGAACTAAGTCAAAACACAAATACAAGAATTCTAATTGAATTCACATTGTAAATCCAATTATAATTCTTGTATTTGTATTTTGACTTAGTTCTTTATTAATACACAAGAATACATATTGCTATATATATATATATATATATATATATATATATATATATATATATATATATATACTTTCACGAGTAAGGATTGATATTTGTTGACTATGTATGGTAGATACCCTTTAGAGGTAAAACAATAAAAAATTCAATATTTTTACTACCAAATCCTTTTGATTCTCTCTAAAATAATTTAAGTCAGAGGTATTGATTTATCCACATACATAATGCAAATCGCCAAACCAGTCTTCCCAATGTTACCGAAGCTCATGGCAAGAGTTGTAAATATAAGACGTTTGTAAAGTTAAAAGTATATAAAAAATGAAATATATATTTCCCATAAACACAGCTTTAAACACTTTCAAAGGTATTTTAAAAAACTTGTTTGTCTAGAAACATTTTAATTATTTACAACATAAGTATTTGTTTGCTACACGAAACGGGAAAACCAATCAACTATAAAACAATAAAAACTCTTTTAATAATATCTCAAAGAAAATTATTCAATTTCTTGTAAGCAACGTAAAGAATTTGTAAAACAAATAAAGGTAGTCAATTGAGATACTTTTCAGAAATAGCAAAATTAAGTGAAATTTGGGTTTACATCCTTTCTAAACTTTTACGTATAAATATGTTTACAAATTGAATTTTTTTTTGTTATTGATTGAGTGAATATATTATAATTGAGTTTTAAAATTAATTAAAACATCTCATTTTACAATTCCTCGTTATTTTTAACCCAACCCAACGATCTACAAAGTTGGAATAAAGAAACGCAACAATGGCATCATTATCTGCTTCCCCTTCCAAGTCCCTCTTTTGCTTTGGTTTTCTGTAATTAAAACCCGCTTCGCAATCACAGGTATTTAAATCTCCACAGTTGGGTTGTCTCTGCTGAGTGCAATTACTGTCCCGGGCAATTCGTCCCTCGTTATTTTCACTTTAACGATTTCACAAATTATGCGTAAAATAACTACCATTAATGTTGTTGCGGATTATACGAGCATGCCTAGAGTAGTAAGAACAAAATTTGAAATTAATTTACCAGTTTATATTTCTGTATTACTATTGACGTTCTAAAATGTTTATTTTATTATTATAACTGTCGTTCTTTTTTATGCTGCTGCAGCACCGACAGATAGAGAGATAATCACATAGACAGAGAGATAGATTTATAAACAGATGTAATAGTTAAACAGATACAAAGACAGATAGAGTGATAGATAGATGAACACGTAGACAGACAGATAGATGGACAGATATAGAATTGGATATATAAACAAATAGACAGATAGATAACCAGATGTACAAACAGACAGACAGATAGATAGATAGACGAAAACTTTATTGATAGACATAGATAGATAGGCGACAAACAAGCAAAGAGAAAGACAGACAGACAGGTAGGTACACAGTTGAATAAATGGACAACAGAAAGACAAATAGAGATATATAGATAATCAGTTAGACAAATTGCTAAACAGGTTGACCGACACATAGATAGATAGAAAAAAAACATACCGACAAACAGTTAGAATGTTAGACAAATAGTCAGAAACAAATTCAATGAAATCGTTTTAGAAAGTGAAAATTAAAATTAAAAACTCCAGATTTTTACGATTTAACAAACTATTGTACGCGGAGATATTATTAAGAAAATAGTTTAGTTTTGTGTCAAAATGAGTACATGAGTACAAATTGTAAAGGGTTGATATTGTTTATTATGTATACTGTATTTATATAACACAGAGAGAATATTGTTTTATAATTTCTTTAAAACATGTTGGGAAGGTTAAACTTTAAAATAACTATAAGATAGATAAAGATAATAAGCATAAAACACTAGGTGACTCAATGACGGACTAAGGCCATTTTCTCTTTCGAAAACAAATTTACTTTTGAAAGGCACTGTATTTCTTTTTCATGGAAAATACTCTTTACAAGTTTCTTTAGTAGAAAAGAGTACATACATTATTACTGTTGAAGAACACATGATATGTAGGTTTTGTTGTAAACTTTCTCAATAATTAATTTAACTCTTTAAAAGTAGTAAAATAAAAGATACTTGTTTTATCACGTATTTTGGCTAGTATCAAAATTTACAAACTACAGAAAACTTGAGAAGGAGAAATTTCTGAAAACATATATCGTTTAAATATAAATATGGTCACCTGGATGAACATTAAAGAATTTATGTTTTCAAATTATTATTAATATTCAATAATAAGTTCATTATTATTATTTCAGCAATTCTCTAGGTCACATTAAAGCAGTCAAATATTAGCAAATCAAAGCCAAACGAACGTTAGTTTTATCCTGAACGACATGAATTCATATTATTTTAAACTGTAAAGTTATGTATTTTAATACTATAATTATTTGTTGTTACTTTTAGCTCCCAATTTATTACTTAAAATGTATTTTGAGATATCAGCAATTTCCTACATAATATATCGTAAAATGTAAGAATTTTTATTTTTACGCATTTCTTTACCTCATAACTCTTATTCATCTGCTTTAATTGGAATCAGCCCTTAAACAATATTGTATTTCAACCAAAACTACTCAACATCAACCTAAATACTCTACTTGGATTTCTCTTTCAAATGAATTTAGAGAGTGATGGAGAAATTATTAAACAAAATTAATTCAAAGAATTACAATTATATATATATATATATATATATATATATATATATATATATATATGTTTGTAATAAACATATATACAATATGTTTTCTTGTATAATATTCCACAACAACTGATGTATTCAAATACAAGAATTATTTATTAGTTTTTATTCAAAGCTTTTAATTGATAAACAGTTCCAACATCATTAGGAATGAATAATACAATAATGCAAGATATAAAACATTTTAAATTATAAATAGAATTGTTGCTAAATGTATACAAATTGGCAAGTTTAACATTATCTTGTTGTTGTAACATTATAGATATTGAATATATAGTACCAAACTTAGAATGTATTTGTATTTGTTCATTTATTAATTTATTATTATTACTGTATTTATATGTTTCGAATGTAATACATATAAAAAACTTCTATATATAAATCAAATATGACAAATCATTGCATTAATAATAACAACAATTTCCAAATACTTAAAATATGAAACTTATAAAAAAATTAATAAAGGATTAAGAATGAATAAATGTGAGGCATTACAAATAGATATACACACTAATAATAGCAAATTAATAAACGAACAAATACAAATATATTCTATATTTGATACAATATTCAATGTCTATAATGTTACAAATATAATAAACTTGGCAATTTGTATAAATTTAGCAACAATTCTATTTGTAATTCAACATATGTTATATATATTGCATTATTGTATTATTCATTCGTGATGATGTTGGTAATGTTTATCAACGAAAAGCTTTGAATAAAAATTACTAAATAATTCTTGTATTTGAATACAGAATTGTTTTAACACACACTTATACATATATATATATATATATATATATATATATATATATATATGTGTGTGTGTGTGTGTGTGCTGTGTGTGTGTGTGCTGTGTGTGTGTGTGTGTGTGTGTGTGTGTGTGTGTGTGTGTGTGTGTGTGTGTGTGTGTGTGTGTGTGTGTGTGTGTGTGTGTGTGTGTGTGTGTGTGTGTGTGTGTGTGTGTGTGTGTGTGTGTGTGTGTGTGTGTGTGTGTGTGTGTGTGTGTGTGTGTGTGTGTGTGTGAGTTTGTATGGGCCGACAAGCGAGGTCCTGACACACTCCCTGTACCGCCTAGAGCGGTCCTCGCACACACTGAGGTCTTAGTCCAGGACCTCGGTTTTCGGTCCTCGCTATACACTTGCTGTCACGTATGAAAGTGCGTTTTAGTCCTCGAGTGCATCCAATAGATGGATCTACAATCGCTGACAGACTTTGCACACTTTAGCACACTTTTCAAGACCTTGCTTTATTTAGAGCCAGGACAGACGTTAGGTCTTGCACAGTTTGAATGAGAGTCTGATTTATATTTCTTGACACAACAATAAAATAACTTTCTTTGTTTTTAACTCGATTTATATTCAAGGTTTACATTCTATAAATATGCTACTTTGTTAGTTTTAAATGAAAATGTTGTCAAATGTGGATATAGCCTATATTTTTTATAAGTGCACAGATAATTTTTCATAAGAAACCGATTCGTATTATCTGAGAAAAATGTTTTATTAATCTAATTTTGAATTTGTATTTAATGTTGAACATTGTTTGACTATTCATGTTAAGTGTAGATTGACTGACGAGGGCAACATGGTTATCGAAAATGTGTTTTGATTAAGGATAAATTTTTTGTTGTTGTTGTGACATATTGTTTTAATGATTGTAGTGTTTACTTCTTTAATTTACTTATTTTTTATACACTTTCGTGAAAAATTGCTTATACACATATTTATAATCTAGTTCTTTGCACATCACAGTTTTTTTTCAAATACTAAATTGAAAACAACAAATTGGAATCAACAAATATAAATTGAAAAATTAAGAGGGCTCTATGTATAGCCTAATTAACACAAAAATTGAGTAAAACGTTTCCCTTCTACTTATAACTTGTAAGATACCTGACGAAAACTTTTAAGATTGTAGTCGAAAATCGAATTACTTTTAGGTTTGAAGTGAATAACTTTATTAAATTACTAATATATAGACTACGTATGGGCTAAATTTTAGACAAAACATGTAGAGAATTTAGTTTTGAATAGATAAATAGGTCAATATTAGACACCTAACAGCTTACAATAATTAATTTGTAGTTAAATCAGAACATTCGAAGAATAAACAAATTCTGTTATACATTTTTATTATTAAAAAAAACTTCTGTCAACTAGACATATATGCTTTAAAATTAACATCTACTGTTTATTATTTAGATTTGAAAAACTTAAAATACTAACAACACGACAAAGCTGATTAGTTAACTCCTTAAAAAACCGAACTATTTAATAATCATGTTCTTTACACTATTTACTACTGGTAACAGTAAACAAATTACAGTAATACTATATTGATTTTCACGTAGCCTACCTGCTACCTTCTTTTCATTTACTCATGTCATCTTTTTCAAGAGCAAAGTAAATTACTTCCTATGGATATAGACTACATATTTTTTTTTTTTATTTTTTTTTTTTTTTTTTTTTTTTTTTTTTTTTTTTATTAAAACTGGTCATTTCTGACCAACCATTAATTTACATTTAATAATTATATTTTAGCTTATATTACAAAGAATCCATTGATTTCTATTGTATCTTGTTTGATGTTGGAAGCCAACCGGCGTGAGGAAGAGTATTGTTGTCACTCTTGTCGTTCAACGAGTTCAAATGGTTTTGTCCTTTTGAGTCGTCTTGTCAGGTGGGTAGACTACATATATGAATAATAATTTATGTAGGTTTTTTTATATTATTAATCTGTAAGTGACCATAAAGTAATGTAACAATATTATTATGTAAGACATCATTAATATGTAAATATTTTAACACAATACTGTAAATACATTGAGTATGTTTTATAACATCAAGTTATGTAATTGTGGTTGTTAGATAGTTAATTGTTAATAATGAACAGAAATAATATTTTTTAAATTGAAAGGAGTAATTTGCTAAATGAAAACTTTCACCTTATCAATGTCTGTATGTATTTATTATTAGGTTTTATGATGCACTTTGCTGTAACACAGCTTATTTCATTTCTATGAATAAAAGTTCTTTGCATACTTCATTTAAAAGCGGCAATGTTTCCACCACTATTTTATTTTTAAAAAACTATGAATTGAGTAGGTTAATCGAAACAAAACGGTAAATTATAACTTTTCGTTATATTGAGTTGGAATGCCTCTAAATACTACAAAAAAGAGGTAAATAAAAATCAATAGCATCATTATTCTTGTCGTTTAATCATACGAGCACTATGTAATTTTTTATAACTTTTTTAAACTCTAATATTTTTTATACCAAAAAAGAAAAAAGTACAGTTATTTTTAGGTTTTCAATCATTGCCTTAACTTTAAACATTGATTAATGAAATACCATTTGCTTAATCGAATTCAGAATTTAAGTCAACATAACTGGATAAATTTTATGAATTTCAGAGTTTTATCTTCACATTATGTGTTATTTGTTTACATAAACAAGTTTCCTCATCTCGGAGTGGTCGGAAAATTTTGTATTTGTTCGCGCTGCAGGCTAATCCTTATTACATTGACATTTACGATACGTGATTATAAAAAACATTAGTAATTCGGTTTTTTTACAAAAACATTATTACTTGTTATAGTGATTAATGTGTGGGCCTGTAGCCGATTACAGTGGAGGGAAAGCGTACAATCCACTTTATCCTAGAATATAGAAAATATAAAGTTATAAAAAAATTTATTGTTTGGTAAACCTAAACTAAACATATAAAGATAGAACAAATGAATTGATTAAAAACATTTCTTTGAATTTATTATGTTAATATACCATTTATAGTCTATAAAAAATGTAGTTCAAAAAAAGTAATCAAGCCTTTACCTTGATGTGTGAGTCTGATCGCAATTATACACAACACAGATGAACTATCCACATAGCAAAGACACCGTCACTTATAACTAAAACAACTAATTTCTCACGCAACAGAAAACTGTCAAAATATAGTTTATAACTAACCCGGTTTAATGTCACGGCTTGTCATCGTCGTTTATAATTGTTAAATCTATATTAAAAATTAAAGGGCTAGGTATGGAATCGGAAACGTCAACTTTTTTGCCGGGTGTACTAGTAGAAAAGTACTAGTACGAAAGTACTTCTACTTTCGCGGCAACACTTTGAAACTTTACTCAGAGCAGGGTAAAACCCAGAATGAATGCGGCCCGTCCTTAATCCTTTGCCTTTGTGTGAGTGAGCCGACCTATGCGAAAAATATGTAATTGTAAATATGACAGTTGTAGAATATTGTAAAATATGTAGTTGTAAATATATATATATATATATATGTGTGTGTGTGTGTGTGTGTGTGTGTGTGTGTAGCTTTGCAGCACTGTTCTCTTGTATTCACTTATCACTTTCACTATATCTACTTAAACAAAAATATTACTTCGTATTTATGCGAGTTTGATGGAGACAAGACCAGTCTTTAAAAGTTAACTCGCACAAATACCAAGTAAGATTCTGTTTAAGTGCATATAGTGAAAGTGATATATATATTATTAATTCTCAGGTGAAATTATTTTTTCTTGGTAAATATATATGTTCAATTATATCCTAATGTAGCCACAGAACTATACCGTACTAAATGAGTTTTGAAAATTCTGTTCCTGTTCATCAGTGAAAAGCTTTAGTTTGAAATAAATTTATGAAGTAAAATAAAATATTCTTTTTTATGATAGTCTTTGTTTATCTATATATATATTTAACACATGTATATATATATATATATATATATATATATATATATATATATATATATATATATATATATTTAAACACACACACACACACATATATATATATATATATATATATATATATTTATATACATAGAGAGAATGAACTAGAGAGAGAAAGGTAGATCCTGTTTTTAAATTTAAAGATTGAATTTTCCAGAGAATTTAATTGCTACGGTTTATAATTTTAATCATATATAATGAAATAAATACCTAAGTTTTTTGGAAAGTAATTTTTTAAAATTTAAGTCATCAGCCTATGTCATAATATTTTATGTTAACATTTAAATTATACTAATATAAGAGTGACAAATTAACTTTATTCTTAAATTACTATGTATTTTCTGAACAACAAATTTAAACGATTTACCTTTGCTGGTTATATAACCTAAAAAACGTCAGTTCGCCCTCAGCTGGTGATAGTGTACTCTATAAGTCTATTAATACTCTATGTTTGTACTCCCTCAATGTAACACGCTCCTAAATTTACTTGCCTTCCTCTTGCTACAGGATATAAAAGTGCTAAAAATATGACTGTCAATTGCAATTAAACTAGTTCTTCAGCAATAGCTTTGATATTTTGCATAAGGTCAAATTTTAATGAAAGTTAAAAGTGTGTTTTTAAATTATTGGAATCTAATTTAATTATATATGAATATATATATATATATATATATATATATATATATATATATATATATAAGCAGATATTTATATACGATCTAATTTTATAAGCAGATGCAATTTGTTATTTGTGAGAATGTGTTTGTAAATAGGAAAAATCGATCAATGTATTTATAAAGATTTAAATGCAATCTGAAGGGCACAATTTTATATAGGATTTTCAAAGTACAATAAAAAGTAATAAAAAGTATAGGGGATCGATCATACCCTAAAATAATGAATATTGTCGACGTCTAGAAGGAACATTTTAGATGTCATTATTGATTGAATCTATCATATCTTTAAGTAAAGTACAGTATTTTAGTTTTTCACTATTTATTATGCTAAGAATAGGCATTAGTGTAAATAATTTGTAACTACTATTGCTTTTTATCATTTCTGCATTTCTCTTTACAAGGATAATATAAACAGCATGAACTTTCCTTTTTGGAGCACGAAGAAGATGACACGTGTATCCTTTATTGTAGGAGGACAAACATTGTTTAAAGCAAAAGAATACATTCAAACAAAGGAATATTTTGTTTGAAATATTGCCTATCAATGATGTGTTTATCCATTGTTAACAGCAATTAATTTTATGGTATTAAGTTTATTTTAGAAAATCCAAATCGGAAAGTGGAATAGTCTACCTTAATGTTTATGTATACAGAAAAGTAATAAAAACTGCGACTTTATGTGAATAGGGGTGTGCCTAAAAGTTGTGTATTACCATATCAGTAAGTGTAATAATATGTATCTATATGTGGTTGATGATAATGCTAAAATTCAAACTGTTATTATTTTTATTGTTATTTCAGCAGTATTTCTTATTTCAGTACGCCTTACGTTTCAGATAAGGTATTTAATCTCATTCAACAAACCTCTTTCTTACTAATTTCCTGTTGCGGGTTCGCTCTCCCATTATGGTGTAGGCAGAGAACATTAAATTATAAAATTTATCAAAGGTTTAGAGCTGAAGCTCATTAAATTACATTTTTAATATCCCCGTATTTTAAAGTACAGTTTTTTTTACAATGTTGAGCATCATTTATAATTTTTTACTGTGAGAAAATCGTTGTTTACGTCTTTATGTGTTACGTCTTTGTAAAGGCACAATTTTCCATTTTTTTAGGATATTCACCTTCTTTACCAACAACTACAAACTGCTATCTTATTTTTTTTCTTTCAAACTTCTTTCCAGAATTATTTTTGCTTCATCAATAGATACCCCTTCTTTTTGAAGACTTTTATACATTCATCTTCTCTAATCCTTACTTCGTAAAAAGATAGCATGTTGTATGAACTGATAAGTCTTATACCCTTACACTAATGACATGAATATTAATTAAGCTAAAGTTTAATTACACTATGATTAAGTAGGTATGAAGTTTTAAACAAAACTTTTTGTATACAAGCTGCAGGGCCTTTGTGATAATTTACTTAACACGTTCTTCAGTAACTTGTCCCAAGGGCTCGGCGGTAGAATTTCATTAGTAGGATGTCATCTTTCCTTGTTCTTATAAAAGGTTTTATAACATCGACCATTTTGGGCATGACTAGTTTACTGCAATGGGCAAAGACACACCCGACTGCGTGACAGAATAATGTCTTAAGGGATTGGCTCCCTTTTACAAAACTGGAACTACATAGTGAAATTACGTTTTCCATTTTATGTTTAAAAATAGTTTTCAGATAATCCATATATACACTTGTAGCCGTATAAGATTGGATAAAAGAAAATGCGGTTTATTGTTGAGAGAAGTACATAAGCATCTAAATTTACTATTATATGGAGAGCTTTCGGAAAATTAATTGTTTCCATTATCCGGCATAAGCATATCTAAAGTAAACCAAATTAGATAATAAACAAACATATTTTAAGTTATAACTTTTACAAAAAATAATATATCCGAAGTTATAAAAATATCATCAAGAATTACATGAAGTGTTGAAGAATATTGAGTGTTAGAGTAGAAAGGATTGTTAAAATTACCGGTAATACACGATTCGTTATTATGTTCAACAAATTTTATATTATAACACAGTCATTTATTCAACCTACTTTTGTAAATGTTCACAAAAAATAAATTAAACGATAGACTACTAACTTCATAATATTTCACTCATTTATAACAACAATGAAGTTATTTGTAACATAAATTACGACCGTAGTATTTTGATCTTATAGATGAATATGAATTTTTTTACTTTAGTAGCACTACAGTATTAAATAATAAACGAATAAATTATTCATCTACAGTATTTACGTGGAAGAGATTTTTTTTGAAATGTGTGACATTTTAAATACTATTTTAGAAATTAATTCAGTTTTATCGCTTTATAATGTAGAAATTGAAAGTAACTCAAGTGTTAATTATTAAACACAATATATTATTATAATGCTTTCCGTCAATAAAGTTTTTAACACGGATGAGACCGGACTGTTTTGTAAAATAATGCATTCACTAACTTTCTTATCTAAGGAGGAGAAATATGTTGGGGGTTTAATGCTGCAAAAGATAATATGATTGTTCTGCTGTGCTGTGGTGCTTACGGACTAATATTATCTCAATAGGACATGACTTAACGGTGAAGGATTTTAAGACATTAACAATGATGGTGTCAAAAATCTTTTAAAAAGTAAGAACCAAGATTTGACGGAAGAATACAGACGGAAGTACAGTGTAGCTGTAATTATTGTTAAAATGTTTAATGTGGAACGGAATCTTCTCCTTTCCATATACAGTTGATTTCAGTATTCACGGTTTCACTATTTGCGGTAAGTCCGGAGAAAGTATCCCCCACGAATAACGAGGCATGCTTGTATATCGATGCATTATATTCTTTTTATATTTAGAATAGTTCCCTAAACCAAATTAATAATTTGGTGATCAATATAGGTGTGTTCGTCATGATGTTAGTAGGATACATTCACAACGACAATTTATGTGGAATTTGGTGTTCAATGTAGGTGTGTTAGTCATGATGTTAGTAGGATACATTCACAACGACAATTTATATGGAATTTGGTGATCAATGTAGGTGTGTTCGTCATGATGTTAGTAGGAATCATTCACAACGACAATTTATATGGAATTTGGTGATCAATGTAGGTGTGTTCGTCATGATGTTAGTAGTATTCATTCACAACGACAATTTATATGGAATTTGGTGATCAATGTAGGTGTGTTAGTCATGATGTTAGTAGGATACATTCACAACGACAATTTATATGGAATTTGGTGATCAATGTAGGTGTGTTCGTCATGATGTTAGTAGGAATCATTCACAACGACAATTTGTATGGAATTTGGTGATCAATGTAGGTGTGTTCGTCATGATGTTAGTAGTATTCATTCACAACGACAATTTATATGGAATTTGGTGATCAATGTAGGTGTGTTCGTCATGATGTTAGTAGGATACATTCACAACGACAATTTATATGGAATTTGGTGATCAATGTAGGTGTGTTCGTCATAATGTTAGTAGGATACATTCACAACGACAATTTATATGGAATTTGGTGATCAATGTAGGTGTGTTCGTCATGATGTTAGTAGGATACATTCACAACGACAATTTATATGGAATTTGGTGATCAATATAGGTGTGTTCGTCATGATGTTAGTAGGATACATTCACAACGACAATTTATATGGAATTTGGTGATCAATGTAGGTGTGTTCGTCATAATGTTAGTAGTATTCATTCACAACGACAATTTATATGGAATTTGGTGATCAATGTAGGTGTGTTCGTCATAATGTTAGTAGGATACATTCACAACGACAATTTATATGGAATTTGGTGATCAATGTAGGTGTGTTCGTCATGATGTTAGTAGGATACATTCACAACGACAATTTATATGGAATTTGGTGATCAATGTAGGTGTGTTCGTCATAATGTTAGTAGGATACATTCACAACGACAATTTATATGGAATTTGGTGATCAATGTAGGTGTGTTCGTCATGATGTTAGTAGGATACATTCACAACGACAATTTATATGGAATTTGGTGATCAATGTAGGTGTGTTCGTCATAATGTTAGTAGGATACATTCACAACGACAATTTATATGGAATTTGGTGATCAATGTAGGTGTGTTCGTCATGGTGTTAGTAGGATACATTCACAACGACAATTTATATGGAATTTGGTGATCAATGTAGGTGTGTTCGTCATGATGTTAGTAGGATTCATTCACAACGACAATTTATATGGAATTTGGTGATCAATGTAGGTGTGTTCGTCATGGTGTTAGTAGGATACATTCACAACGACAATTTATATGGAATTTGGTGATCAATGTAGGTGTGTTCGTCATGATGTTAGTAGGATTCATTCACAACGACAATTTATATGGAATTTGGTGATCAATGTAGGTGTGTTCGTCATGATGTTAGTAGGATTCATTCACAACGACAATTTATATGGAATTTGGTGATCAATGTAGGTGTGTTCGTCATGATGTTAGTAGGATTCATTCACAACGACAATTTATATGGAATTTGGTGATCAATGTAGGTGTGTTCGTCATGGTGTTAGTAGGATACATTCACAACGACAATTTATATGGAATTTGGTGATCAATGTAGGTGTGTTCGTCATGATGTTAGTAGGATACATTCACAACGACAATTTATATGGAATTTGGTGATCAATGTAGGTGTGTTCGTCATGATGTTAGTAGGATACATTCACAACGACAATTTATATGGAATTTGGTGATCAATGTAGGTGTGTTCGTCATGATGTTAGTAGGATACATTCACAACGACAATTTATATGGAATTTGGTGATCAATGTAGGTGTGTTCGTCATGATGTTAGTAGGATTCATTCACAACGACATTTTATATGGAATTTGGTGATCAATGTAGGTGTGTTCGTCATGGTGTTAGTAGGATACATTCACAACGACAATTTATATGGAATTTGGTGATCAATGTAGGTGTGTTCGTCATGATGTTAGTAGGATACATTCACAACGACAATTTATATGGAATTTGGTGATCAATGTAGGTGTGTTCGTCATGGTGTTAGTAGGATACATTCACAACGACAATTTATATGGAATTTGGTGATCAATGTAGGTGTGTTCGTCATGATGTTAGTAGGATTCATTCACAACGACAATTTATATGGAATTTGGTGATCAATGTAGGTGTGTTCGTCATGGTGTTAGTAGGATACATTCACAACGACAATTTATATGGAATTTGGTGATCAATGTAGGTGTGTTCGTCATGGTGTTAGTAGGATACATTCACAACGACAATTTATATGGAATTTGGTGATCAATGTAGGTGTGTTCGTCATGATGTTAGTAGGATACATTCACAACGACAATTTATATGGAATTTGGTGATCAATGTAGGTGTGTTCGTCATGATGTTAGTAGGATACATTCACAACGACAATTTATATGGAATTTGGTGATCAATGTAGGTGTGTTCGTCATGATGTTAGTAGGATACATTCACAACGACAATTTATATGGAATTTGGTGATCAATGTAGGTGTGTTCGTCATGATGTTAGTAGGATACATTCACAACGACAATTTATATGGAATTTGGTGATCAATGTAGGTGTGTTCGTCATGATGTTAGTAGGATACATTCACAACGACAATTTATATGGAATTTGGTGATCAATGTAGGTGTGTTCGTCATGATGTTAGTAGGATACATTTACAACGACAATTTATATGGAATTTAGTGATCAATGTAGGTGTGTTCGTCATGATGTTAGTAGGATACATTCACAACGACAATTTATATGGAATTTGGTGATCAATGTAGGTGTGTTCGTCATGATGTTAGTAGGATACATTCACAACGACAATTTATATGGAATTTGGTGATCAATGTAGGTGTGTTCGTCATGATGTTAGTAGGATACATTCACAACGACAATTTATATGGAATTTGGTGATCAATGTAGGTGTGTCCGTCATGATGTTAGTAGGATACATTCACAACGACAATTTATATGGAATTTGGTGATCAATGTAGGTGTGTTCGTCATGATGTTAGTAGGATACATTCACAACGACAATTTATATGGAATTTGGTGATCAATGTAGGTGTGTTCGTCATGATGTTAGTAGGATACATTCACAACGACAATTTATATGGAATTTGGTGATCAATGTAGGTGTGTTCGTCATGATGTTAGTAGGATTCATTCACAACGACAATTTATATGGAATTTGGTGATCAATGTAGGTGTGTTCGTCATGGTGTTAGTAGGATACATTCACAACGACAATTTATATGGAATTTGGTGATCAATGTAGGTGTGTTCGTCATGATGTTAGTAGGATACATTCACAACGACAATTTATATGGAATTTGGTGATCAATGTAGGTGTGTTCGTCATGGTGTTAGTAGGATACATTCACAACGACAATTTATATGGAATTTGGTGATCAATGTAGGTGTGTTCGTCATGATGTTAGTAGGATTCATTCACAACGACAATTTATATGGAATTTGGTGATCAATGTAGGTGTGTTCGTCATGGTGTTAGTAGGATACATTCACAACGACAATTTATATGGAATTTGGTGATCAATGTAGGTGTGTTCGTCATAATGTTAGTAGTATTCATTCACAACGACAATTTATATGGAATTTGGTGATCAATGTAGGTGTGTTCGTCATAATGTTAGTAGTATTCATTCACAACGACAATTTATATGGAATTTGGTGATCAATATAGGTGTGTTCGTCATGATGTTAGTAGGATACATTCACAACGACAATTTATATGGAATTTGGTGATCAATATAGGTGTGTTCGTCATGATGTTAGTAGTATTCATTCACAACGACAATTTATATGGAATTTGGTGATCAATGTAGGTGTGTTCGTCATGATGTTAGTAGGATTCATTCACAACGACAATTTATATGGAATTTGGTGATCAATGTAGGTGTGTTCGTCATGATGTTAGTAGGATTCATTCACAACGACAATTTATATGGAATTTGGTGATCAATATAGGTGTGTTCGTCATGATGTTAGTAGGATTCATTCACAACGACAATTTATATGGAATTTGGTGATCAATATAGGTGTGTTCGTCATGATGTTAGTAGGATTCATTCACAACGACAATTTATATGGAATTTGGTGATCAATGTAGGTGTGTTCGTCATGATGTTAGTAGGATACATTCACAACGACAATTTATATGGAATTTGGTGATCAATGTAGGTGTGTTCGTCATGGTGTTAGTAGGATACATTCACAACGACAATTTATATGGAATTTGGTGATCAATGTAGGTGTGTTCGTCATGGTGTTAGTAGGATACATTCACAACGACAATTTATATGGAATTTGGTGATCAATGTAGGTGTGTTCGTCATGGTGTTAGTAGGATACATTCACAACGACAATTTATATGGAATTTGGTGATCAATGTAGGTGTGTTCGTCATGGTGTTAGTAGGATACATTCACAACGACAATTTATATGGAATTTGGTGATCAATGTAGGTGTGTTCGTCATGATGTTAGTAGGATACATTCACAACGACAATTTATATGGAATTTGGTGATCAATGTAGGTGTGTTCGTCATGGTGTTAGTAGGATACATTCACAACGACAATTTATATGGAATTTGGTGATCAATGTAGGTGTGTTCGTCATGATGTTAGTAGGATACATTCACAACGACAATTTATATGGAATTTGGTGATCAATGTAGGTGTGTTCGTCATGGTGTTAGTAGGATACATTCACAACGACAATTTATATGGAATTTGGTGATCAATGTAGGTGTGTTCGTCATGGTGTTAGTAGGATACATTCACAACGACAATTTATATGGAATTTGGTGATCAATGTAGGTGTGTTCGTCATGATGTTAGTAGGATACATTCACAACGACAATTTATATGGAATTTGGTGATCAATGTAGGTGTGTTCGTCATGGTGTTAGTAGGATACATTCACAACGACAATTTATATGGAATTTGGTGATCAATGTAGGTGTGTTCGTCATGGTGTTAGTAGGATACATTCACAACGACAATTTATATGGAATTTGGTGATCAATGTAGGTGTGTTCGTCATGATGTTAGTAGGATACATTCACAACGACAATTTATATGGAATTTGGTGATCAATGTAGGTGTGTTCGTCATGGTGTTAGTAGGATACATTTACAACGACAATTTATATGGAATTTGGTGATCAATGTAGGTGTGTTCGTCATGATGTTAGTAGGATACATTCACAACGACAATTTATATGGAATTTGGTGATCAATGTAGGTGTGTTCGTCATGGTGTTAGTAGGATACATTCACAACGACAATTTATATGGAATTTGGTGATCAATGTAGGTGTGTTCGTCATGATGTTAGTAGGATTCATTCACAACGACAATTTATATGGAATTTGGTGATCAATGTAGGTGTGTTCGTCATGGTGTTAGTAGGATACATTCACAACGACAATTTATATGGAATTTGGTGATCAATGTAGGTGTGTTCGTCATGATGTTAGTAGGATACATTCACAACGACAATTTATATGGAATTTGGTGATCAATGTAGGTGTGTTCGTCATGGTGTTAGTAGGATACATTCACAACGACAATTTATATGGAATTTGGTGATCAATGTAGGTGTGTTCGTCATGATGTTAGTAGTATTCATTCACAACGACAATTTATATGGAATTTGGTGATCAATGTAGGTGTGTTCGTCATGATGTTAGTAGGATACATTCACAACGACAATTTATATGGAATTTGGTGATCAATGTAGGTGTGTTCGTCATGGTGTTAGTAGGATACATTCACAACGACAATTTATATGGAATTTGGTGATCAATGTAGGTGTGTTCGTCATGATGTTAGTAGGATACATTCACAACGACAATTTATATGGAATTTGGTGATCAATGTAGGTGTGTTCGTCATGGTGTTAGTAGGATACATTCACAACGACAATTTATATGGAATTTGGTGATCAATGTAGGTGTGTTCGTCATGGTGTTAGTAGGATACATTCACAACGACAATTTATATGGAATTTGGTGATCAATGTAGGTGTGTTCGTCATGGTGTTAGTAGGATACATTCACAACGACAATTTATATGGAATTTGGTGATCAATGTAGGTGTGTTTGTCATGATGTTAGTAGTATTCATTCACAACGACAATTTATATGGAATTTGGTGATCAATGTAGGTGTGTTCGTCATGATGTTAGTAGGATACATTCACAACGACAATTTATATGGAATTTGGTGATCAATGTAGGTGTGTTCGTCATGGTGTTAGTAGGATACATTCACAACGACAATTTATATGGAATTTGGTGATCAATGTAGGTGTGTTCGTCATGATGTTAGTAGGATTCATTCACAACGACAATTTATATGGAATTTGGTGATCAATGTAGGTGTGTTCGTCATGGTGTTAGTAGGATACATTCACAACGACAATTTATATGGAATTTGGTGATCAATGTAGGTGTGTTCGTCATGATGTTAGTAGGATACATTCACAACGACAATTTATATGGAATTTGGTGATCAATGTAGGTGTGTTCGTCATGGTGTTAGTAGGATACATTCACAACGACAATTTATATGGAATTTGGTGATCAATGTAGGTGTGTTCGTCATGATGTTAGTAGTATTCATTCACAACGACAATTTATATGGAATTTGGTGATCAATGTAGGTGTGTTCGTCATGATGTTAGTAGGATTCATTCACAACGACAATTTATATGGAATTTGGTGATCAATGTAGGTGTGTTCGTCATAATGTTAGTAGGATACATTCACAACGACAATTTATATGGAATTTGAGGTTCAAACTGATGATAATAAAATATATTCAAAATGTTTGAGTCATTAGAATTGAATTTCACTTGACGAAATCCTATAGTTTCTAAACTAATACTGTGGTTTGATCAGAAAACTGTAACTGAACGAAATGTTATTGACTTACCTTACGAAAAGTGCACCCTTGCCTAAAAATATTAAGCTTACAATCTAAAACTCATAACCTGAATGATTAGTAATGAATTAAACATTTTTTTAAATAAATATGTTTAATAATGTGTAATATCTAGACTGTTGATTATAATAATGTACTGTAACTTATGAGCAACAAATATCTATCTTTATCAAACTGAACATTTAAAAATATTAAAATTCGTATTTGACACAAAATTGCATTTATAGTGGTAATCATTTATTTTACAATTTTAATATGTTTACACGTTTCATATAATCAAGTTGATAATTATTTCATTCGATCATTAATTTTAAAAGCCTCAGATAATTCATATAGCTTTTTTAATAGTTTTAACAATATTTCTTAATATGCTTGCCTAGTAAAAACAAATTAATTTTCCTCCGTGTTTAAAAAATATAGGAATTAAGTTAAAAGGAAAGAATAACCGATTATATAGTTTTTTGATTGATAAAAACCAAATTTCTAATGAAATTTGAACTTTAGATGCATATTGAGAAATGGTTTAATAATTTTAAGCTACGCAGGAGACGTATAGCTTTTAATGTGGGCAATAAGCAATACATGTACTAAGCTAATTTATACTGCAATAAGTCTATGACTTTCAGCAATAAAAATGATTTTTGCTGACATTATAAACTCTGAAAAAAAGAGTTTATATTAAATATCCTATTATTTAAAATTCAGTATTCAGGATTCCATCGTTATTATACTTGCACTAGCAATGTTTACAACTAGTCTATATAATATATTTAAGGCTATATAAGAGTAAAGAAATACTAAAATACGTGCTTCAAAATAGGAGCTCAAAATGATAAATTGATTTGCAATTCAGTGACGTGTCGACCACAGCCAGTAAGAAAACAAAAGCATCATTTTGACATACGTTAAAATTAAATATTTGGAAATTAGTATAGTAGTTTAAGCACTTAAGTTATGTGAAGAGAAATAAAGCCTTGAATGTATTTGCTCAAATAATTTAAGTAATATAAGAGAGGGTTATTTCTTGTACATGACAAAAGACAGAGAATCCAGGTAGAGATTTTAAATAGGCTCTTTCCGTTAGCCAAAATTATCTTTAGTAAGTGTTGAGAATGTTAACGAATACAAGTCAGTTAAAAAGAGTTAGTTGTGAGAACGTGCCTTGCCGTCCAGTGTCTAATTACTAATCTAACAATTAGTGTGAATCTAAAAAAAAAAATTTTTTTGTGAACAGTGCGTATCCCAAACCATCTTGATCAAATAACTACCTTTTTTCAACTACCTCCCCAACCGAGATTCTAGGCAGTCCTAACAGAAAGATTTTTAACCATTCTTATGAAATCGTTCACAATAATAGTTCTTCAAATGATGCTGTGAAACATTATTTTAATATTAGTTGTAACGTCTAAAATTTCTAAATGTGTTTCATATTTCTAAAATGTGTGCGGTACAGCAACGGCCTAGAGAGGACTCAACATTTTGTTAACACACAACCGAGGTCTAGGTAGTTCATTATCCGGTCAACAGAGGTCTTTATTTAAATTGTACAAACAGAAAGATTTTTAACCATTCTTATGAAATCGTACACAAAATAGTTCTTCAAATGATGCTGTGAAACATTATTTTAATAGTAGTTGTTATCTCTTAAATTTTTTTAATGTGTTTCATAATGTTAAAATGTGTACCGTACAACAACAGCCTAGCGAGGAATCGACATTTTCTTAACATACAACCGAGGTCCTAGGCAGTTCATTATCCGGTCAACAGAGGTCTTTATTCAAATTGTACAAACAGAAAGATTTATAATGCTTTTTTATTAAATCTGTTACATACTATCAAAAACTGCAAAATTATTTAAAACAATTTTTACGGGAGTAAAAGTAGCGCTTTAAACATATTTAAATTTAGTCCAGTTGTAAAGTTTAATGTGTACTATTTACTACTATTTAAATTAACAGTAAAAACAAATAAAATACTTGAATTTATATTCCAACATTAATTAGAAATTTTTAAATTCAAAAAACTTAAGCCAAGATTCCCAATTTATTGAAACATAGTAATAGGCTAATATTAATTACAATATCTATTTTTTAATATTAAAAATTATATTGTATTATAATAAAATATTTTACAGTATATTTCTATCACGGACACCGTTAAATAAAATATGAAAACAATTTAAAAATCGTTATTATATAACTTTTATTAGGCTTAAAAATGTAAACATTTAAAGTGATCGAATACTTATGTATATTTTAAAATATTTGTATATTCAAGAGCATTTTATATAATTACATACAATCCAAACTCTAATTATCCTGTTAGTTTCACAAAGAAAAATAAAGGTTAATCCATTTAATAAAGTACCTTTCACATTACATGTGTTGTAAAACAGTCTTGTTTTAAAAACAAATTCTAGTTTTACTACCAAATTTTATTAATTCAAAAATAATTCATTAACATTACAATTATATAAAGATTTCATGAACACAAAAAATCTTTTACAAATTTATTAGAAAAAGACCTCAGTAGTCGATATCAAACATTTCATTAGACCTCGCTTTGCTTTTATATAAATAGTGCAGCTGAGACCTCAGTAGTAGGTTCTAAAACGACAAGACCTCGCTTGCGTGCAGAAAAATCAACTTTTTAAAACTCATTACCGAAATAAAAAAATTATACCATTCGATTCAGAATTTAAAATATAATACATCGCCATAATTTATTTTCGAAATATTTGAAATTTTAGATTTATTGACTTGAGCCGAATTTATAACTATTCAGATTAAAATAAAAAAAGCGTAGTAGAAAAAATGCAGTAAAACGCCCAATAAAAGTAATAGTTGATAATTGTTGTATATGGGATTGCTTAGCAACGGCCTTTATTTCGGCTTAAAAATTTTCACGTAAAGGTTCTTATTTGTATCAGCTAACAAAATTCATGCCTAGGTCTTGCATTAACTAAAAATGACTTCTAAATGTACAGTAAATAAATAAAATCAGAACAGTTTAACAGTATACAGTGAATTTTAACAGTATGGTGCTCAGTGATGTTAAACAGTGCACAGTGAATTTTATCAGTAAGGTGGTCAGTGATGTTTAGCAGTACATAGTGAATTTTAACAGTATGGTGCTCAGTGATGTTTAACAGTATACAGTGAATTTTAACAGTAAGGTGGACAGTGATGTTTAGCAGTACATAGTGAATTTTAACAGTAAGGTGGTCAGTGATGTTTAGCAGTACATAGTGAATTTTAACAGTAAGGTGGACAGTGATGTTTAACAGTACATAGTGAATTTTAACAGTAAGGTGGACAGTGATGTTTAGCAGTACATAGTGAATTTTAACAGTAAGGTGGACAGTGATGTTTAGCAGTACATAGTGAATTTTAACAGTAAGGTGGTCAGTGATGTTTATCAGTACACAGTGAATTTTAACAGTATACCTTACATTTTACACCAGCAAAATTTGAAGATAAATAAACTGATTTTCCAACTCCAATAAAACATGAGATGCAAGACCTAGGCACGTTCCTAACAATATAACATGAAATCATAACTGTCTTCTTTACAGCAAAAATTGTGAGTGCATTTAAAATTTGAAGTAGCCTCGGAAACTTCTTACTCTGCTGCTCGTTACAGATCACTCTTCTGGATTGAAGTACAATTTTATTAATATATAAATTCCAGTTTACCAAAGCAAGCCAGCTAAATATTGTACGATTGAAGAACGAAATTTAAAAAATTACGTATACATTTACAAAATGAATCTGGAAGTGATTATGATTGGCAAAATTTCAAGATAAATAATGCGACTTATTCTCCTATCCAATACAGTAAAAATTGTAAGTGTATTTAAAATTGGAAGTAGCCTCTGAAAATTCTTATTCTGCTACTCATTATAGATCACCCTTCTGATTTAAACTACGATATTATTGATATATAAATTCCAGTTTACCAAATCAAGCCAGCTAAATATTGTACGATTGAAGAACGAAATTTAAGATGTCACCTATACAACTATAAAGTGAATCTGGAAGTGATTATGATTGGCAAAATTTTTAAGATAAATAATGCGACTTATTCTCCTATCCAATACTGCAAAAATTGTAAGTGTATTTAAAATTGGAAGTAGCCTCTGAAAATTCTTATTCTGCTACTCATTATAGATCACCCTTCTGATTTAAACTACGATATTATTGATATATAAATTCCAGTTTACCAAATCAAGCCAGCTAAATATTGTACGATTGAAGAACGAAATTTAAGATGTCACCTATACAACTATAAAGTGAATCTGGAAGTGATTATGATTGGCAAAATTTTTAAGATAAATAATGCGACTTATTCTCCTATCCAATACTGCAAAAATTGTAAGTGTATTTAAAATTGGAAGTAGCCTCTGAAAATTCTTATTCTGCTACTCATTATAGATCACCCTTCTGATTTAAACTACGATATTATTGATATATAAATTCCAGTTTACCAAATCAAGCCAGCTAAATATTGTACGATTGAAGAACGAAATTTAAGATGTCACCTATACAACTATAAAGTGAATCTGGAAGTGATTATGATTGGCAAAATTTCAAGTTAAATAATGATACTTATTTTCCTATCCAATACAGCAAAAATTATGAGTGTTCTAAAAATTGGAAGTAGCCTCTGAAAATCGAACTCTGCTGCTCATTACAGATCACCCTTCTGATTTAAATTACGATATTAATAATATATAAATTCCAGTTTACCAAAGCAAGGCAGCTAAATATTGTACAATTGAAGAACGAAATTTAAGATGTCACCTATACAACTATAAAGTGAATCTGGAAGTGATTATGATTGGCCAAATTTCAAGATAAATAATGCTACTTATTTTCCTATCCAATACAGCAAAAATTATGAGTGTTTTAAAAATTGGAAGTAGCCTCTGAAAATCGAACTCGTCTGCTCATTACAGATCACTCTTCTGATGTAAAGTGCGATTTTAATTATATATAAATTACACTTTACCAAAGCAAGCCAGCTAAATGTTGTACGATTGAAGAACGAAATTTAAGAAATCACGTATGCAACTACAAAATGAATCTGGAAGTGATTATGATTAGCAAAATTCATAAATTCTAGTATACCTAAACAATGTAACTAGTTATTTTACATTTGGAGAGTAAAAATTCAAGACGTTACTTATATGAATCATAAAATTGTAGTTTACCAAAGCACAATATTTAAATTCAAATTCATCCAATTGAAAAATGTATTACTTTATTACTTATTAAAAATTTTCAATGAAAATGTGTTAATTTTAATTTTTATATAAATGGTATAAATAACAGCCATTTTGAAGAATATTTAGGACAAAAACTCCGTTAAAACCCTGTGTAGCGGTAGTCGGTACCTCTTCATTCTGGCGGAAAGCAAGGCTACGTATGAGCGAACCTAACCTGACAACGCACCATTTTTCCCCTTTCCTAAAGGAACATTGCCCTGTTCGTAGTACTGCCGTATTTCATCGGTCCTTGATTATCCCTCTTCCTACAAGGAAGTGTATTAGATATCTGAAGAAGATCTGCTCTCTACAGGGTCCATACAGAAGGGTGGGTGAGATTATGTACTTATTTTTTTATAACGGATCTGTTACAGCTGTTGCCACTTCTCCGCTTCAAATTCCAATTTCTTTTGGCATAGATTATGCCTCTTTTAGGTTTCTTCCGGTCATTGCTTCGTCGATGCCATCACGCCAACTTCTTCGTGGCCGTCGTCTCTTTCTTTTCTCAGGTTGAATCTACTCTATTACCTTTGGAGGCCACCTTCTGCCGTCGTCTTTACGTGTCCAAACCATTTTAGTTGTCTTCTTTCTATCTCCTCCCTTATACTTTTATCCATTTTCATTTCGTTACGTATTTGCCTATTTCTGACCCTTTCAAGTCTCGATTCACGTAGCGTCGTCTTAAGTAGTCCATTTCCATCGTCCTGAGTTTGTTATTGTTAGCATTCGTAACATCCCATACCTCTGAACTGTAGTGTTTAAATTTAGTGTCACTGATCTGCCTTTGTTTAGTCGTCCCCTGATTTCATCCTCACTATCGCAATTCTTATTAAAAATCGCCCTTAGATATTTGGAGGTTGGTACCCTCTTGATTACAGTGTTTTCTAAGCTACAGTCCCAAATCTCGTCTTTGCCTACTATTAGATAATCAAATTTTAGAATGTTCGTTGTTGAGCCTGCTGCCTCATATTCCTCCGGTAGTTTTCTTATCATATGACTAATATCGTGTTTCATATGGTTATTTAAAATATTATATGTAAATGGAATTTTCCATCAAATCGTAAGTAATACACAAATGTTCTATTAACACTTTTTCCTTCGGAGAATGTATTAGTGGATAAGCCACTCAGGGCATCCATGCCCTCTTTAGATGAAACCACGACTGTTCTAATGACCTGGCCAAGTATGTTATATGCCGGCACAATAAGAGCAGAAAACTAATGCTTCCCGTAGTCTTGGCATTATTCCAGCTGAAATAACCTAAACTTGCAGTTAACACAAGCACTGTATGTATACAGTCATGCTTCACTACGGCTATACTAAGCCATGGCTAAATGTGTTCTTGACCACTAGTTTATGTAAACATATATTTTGAATGTGAATAGACAGCTAATTCCACGTTATTTGAACTGTTTGGTAGTTTTTATTTCTTGTATTATCACCGTTCATTCAATTATTTTGAATGTATCTTTCTTGCATCCAATTTGTACGCATCATTTCTCAGATTTATCCGGAATAAGTTGTTAGAATAAGTTCGTTACGACTTTTTCGGGAAGGTTTGTTTCCAAGATACCACTTTCTTATTACGGTATATTTAACAATACTTTGCGGTATTTTACAAGTACTGATCTACCGGAATATCTTCGTACTACAAGCACTGGCTAGCTCTGAAATAGCTTGCCCCAAAGTTCTCAGTAGCTCTAATTATTTATGTATGGGTCAATCCACATACATAGAGAGCCAGAGATATTATCTCGCTACTTTGTTTCAAATATTATTATTTTTATTATTTATTCGAACATTTTAATTTCTTTGTATCATTCAATCGTTTTTGCCATTATTATATTAGTTAGATTTTTTCTGTAATACAAGTAATATAAACAAAAATTCCTATTTGATAAGGTAAATTCCTACTTAGATAACCAGCGAAAAATGTTACTTTATTTATCTTTTTATAAATAAAGTAACAACCTATAAGTTAAAACAGCTGCTTTAATCTTCGTTAGAATAACCAATGTTTTCGTACATTAGAATAATCTATATGTTCATTTAAAAATAAATAAACCTATATATCAGATTGTTTTATTTTTTTTCTACCACATAACCTATAACATAAAATCAGCTTTCTTATCTAATCATGTTATCACTTATATTACGCCAAATAGAATGGATTACCTATATCATCAACCTTACCCCTTTTATGAAAAGATTTTATCCCATGTAAAACTAAAATTAATTTATTATTAAATATATTTAATGGATTAATTTTTCAAAAAATATTATCACCATAAATTATCAAATAAGGTATCATAAACTTTGCGTTAAAACAGCTGTTCTACCACATAACCTATAACATAAAATCAGCTGTTTTTTGATATCATATGATATCAGTTATTTCAAGTCTTATATTGCAATCCTTGTCCCAGCTAATATATTAGTAAGCTTTATATATACAAGGAGACACATAGTCCATTAGTAAGCTTTGAATATACAGGGGAACAGCTAATCTATTAGTAACTTTTGAATTTACAAGGGAGAAAGACAATTTATTAGTAGGCTTTGAATTTGCAAAGGGACTGCTAATCTACTAGTAACTTTTGAATGTACAAAGGAGGCAGCCAATATGTTAGTAGGGTTTGAATATGCAAAGGGGGCAGCTAATCTATTAGTAACTTTTGAATATACAAGGGAGGCAGACAATTTTAGTAGGCTTTGAATATACAAGGGCACAGCTAATCTATTAGTAACCTTTGATATACAAGGGAGGTGGCCATAATTAGTAGGCTTTGAATATAAAAGGCATCACGTAATCTGTTAGTAGGCTTTGAATACGCAAAGGGGGGTAGCTAATCTATTAGTAACTTTTGAATATACAAGGGAGTATTAGTAGGCTTAGAATATACAAGGGCACAGCTAATCTATTAGTAACCTGTGATATACAAGGGAGGTGGCCATAATTAGTAGGCTTTGAATACGCAAAGGGGGGTAGCTAATCTATTAGTAACTTTTGAATATACAAGGGAGGTGGCCGTTATTAGTAGGCTTTGTATATACAAGGGGACAGCTAATCTATTAGTAACTTTTGAATATACAAGGGAGGTGGCCGTTATTAGTAGGCTTTGAATATAGAAGGTATCACGTTATCTGTTAGTAGGCTTTGAATACGCAAAGGGGGGCAGCTAATCTATTAGTAACTTTTGAATATACAAGGGAGGTGGCCGTTATTAGTAGGCTTTGAATATAGAAGGTATCACGTTATCTGTTAGTAGGCTTTGAATACGCAAAGGGGGCAGCTAATCTATTAGTAACTTTTGAATATACAAGGGAGGTGGCCGTTATTAGTAGGCTTTGAATATAGAAGGTATCACGTTATCTGTTAGTAGGCTTTGAATAAGCAAAGGGGGCAGCTAATCTATTAGTAACTTTTGAATATACAAGGGAGGTGGCCGTTATTAGTAGGCTTTGAATATACAAGGGCACAGCTAATCTATTAGTAACTTTTGAATATACAAGAGAGGTGGCCGTTATTAGTAGGCTTTGAATATAGAAGGTATCACGTTATCTGTTAGTAGGCTTTGAATAAGCAAAGGGGGCAGCTAATCTATTAGTAACTTTTGAATATACAAGGGAGGTGGCCGTTATTAGTAGGCTTTGAATACGCAAAGGGGGGTAGCTAATCTATTAGTAACTTTTGAATATACAAGGGAGGTGGCCGTTATTAGTAGGCTTTGTATATACAAGGGGACAGCTAATCTATTAGTAACTTTTGAATACACAAGGGAGGTGGCCGTTATTAGTAGGCTTTGAATATAGAAGGTATCACGTTATCTGTTAGTAGGCTTTGAATACGCAAAGGGGGGTAGCTAATCTATTAGTAACTTTTGAATATACAAGGGAGGTGGCCGTTATTAGTAGGCTTTGAATATAGAAGGTATCACGTTATCTGTTAGCAGACTTTGAATACGCAAAGGGGGGTAGCTAATCTATTAGTAACTTTTGAATATACAAGGGAGGTGGCCGTTATTAGTAGGCTTTGAATATACAAGGGCACAGCTAATCTATTAGTAACTTTTGAATATACAAGGGAGGTGGCCGTTATTAGTAGGCTTTGAATATAGAAGGTATCACGTTATCTGTTAGTAGGCTTTGAATACGCAAAGGGGGCAGCTAATCTATTAGTAACTTTTGAATATACAAGGGAGGTGGCCGTTATTAGTAGGCTTTGAATATAGAAGGTATCACGTTATCTGTTAGTAGGCTTTGAATACGCAAAGGGGACAGCTAATCTATTAGTAACTTTTGAATATACAAGGGAGGTGGCCGTTATTAGTAGGCTTTGAATATACAAGGGCACAGCTAATCTATTAGTAACCTGTGATATACAAGGGAGGTGGCCATAATTAGTAGGCTTTGAATACGCAAAAGTGGGTAGCTAATCTATTAGTAACTTTTGAAAATACAAGGGAGGTGGCCGTTATTAGTAGGCTTTGAATATACAAGGGCACAGCTAATCTATTAGTAACCTGTGATATACAAGGGAGGTGGCCATAATTAGTAGGCTTTGAATACGTAAAGGGGGGTAGCTAATCTATTAGTAACTTTTGAATATACAAGGGAGGTGACCGTTATTAGTAGGCTTTGAATATAGAAGGTATCACGTTATCTGTTAGTAGGCTTTGAATACGCAAAGGGGGCAGCTAATCTATTAGTAACTTTTGAATATACAAGGGAGGCAGACAATTTATTAGTAGGCTTTGTATATACAAGGGGACAGCTAATCTATTAGTAACTTTTGAATATAAAAGGGAGGTAGCCATTATTAGTAGGCTTTGAATATAGAAGGTATCACGTTATCTGTTAGTAGGCTCTGAATAAGCAAAGGGGGCAGCTAATCTATTAGTAACTTTTGAATATACAAGGGAGGTGGCCGTTATTAGTAGGCTTTGAATATACAAGGGCACAGCTAATCTATTAGTAACCTGTGATATACAAGGGAGGTGGCCATAATTAGTAGGCTTTGAATACGCAAAGGGGGGTAGCTAATCTATTAGTAACTTTTGAATATACAAGGGAGGTGGCCGTTATTAGTAGGCTTTGAATATAGAAGGTATCACGTTATCTGTTAGCAGACTTTGAATACGCAAAGGGGGGTAGCTAATCTATTAGTAACTTTTGAATATACAAGGGAGGTGGCCGTTATTAGTAGGCTTTGAATATAGAAGGTATCACGTTATCTGTTAGTAGGCTTTGAATACGCAAAGGGGGCAGCTAATCTATTAGTAACTTTTGAATATACAAGGGAGGTGGCCGTTATTAGTAGGCTTTGAATATAGAAGGTATCACGTTATCTGTTAGTAGGCTTTGAATAAGCAAAGGGGGCAGCTAATCTATTAGTAACTTTTGAATATACAAGGGAGGTGGCCGTTATTAGTAGGTTTTGAATATAGAAGGTATCACTTATCTGTTAGGAGGCTTTGAATACGCAAAGGGGGGCAGGTTATTTATTATAATAAGCCACAGTAACTTATAAGTAACATATATCTAGATTTAACAGACATAATATTTAAAAAAATAATAAAACTCGCATTTGACATAAAATTACATTTACAGTGGTAATCATGTATTTTAGTATTGTATTAATATGTTTAACACGGTTATTGATTATTAATAGGTTTATATAATCAAGCGGATAAATATTTTTGATCATTAATTTTAACAGCCTAAAATAATTCGTATAGCATTTTTAATAGTTTTTTTACAGTATTTTCTAATTCATCTAATTAGTAGCATCAAATAAATTTTCTTAATTCTTTATAAAATAAAACACATTTATTCTGTACAAAAAAAAATCATTTTATATAATCGATTAAGTGGTATTTGGTTTAACTCAACCAAATTTCTAATGAAATTTGAACTTTAGATGCATAATGAGTAATGGTAGTTAAACTTTAAGCTATTGCAGGAGACGTATTGCTTTTAATGTGAACAGTATGCAATACATGTAATAATCAAACTACATACAGCAATAGGTCTATTACTTTCAACATAAAACTTATTTTTGTTGACCTTATAAACTCTGAAATAAGAGCTTAATATTCCAGCATTGAAATATTGAGTATTCAGGATTCAATCGTTATAAAACTTGTACTAGCAAAGTTTACAAGTAGTCTATATAATTTATTTAAGACTATATGAAAGTAAAGAAATACTAAAATACATGTTTAAAATTTGGAGCTCTAAATGAAATATTTGTTTTGTAATCTAGTGAAGTGTCAACCACAGCCATTAAAAAAAACATCCGCATAGTGATAGACGTTAAAATTACATAATTGGAATTTAGATTAATAGGTTTAAGTTATAAAGAGAAATAAGGTATTGAATATATTTGCTTAACTAATTTTTAATGGATAAGACAGGGTGGTTTCTTGTACTTGACAAGAGAGAGAGAATCCAGGTAAAGATTATGGTAGGGTTGAACAACTGTCTTTCCGTGAGCCAAAAATATATTTAGTAGGGGTTGAGAATGTTAACAAGAACAGGTTAGTTTGAAAGAGTTAGTTGTAAAAATGTGCCGTCCTGTGCCGTGTCTAACAAGTGAACTAACAATTCGTGTGAATATAAAGTAAATTTTTTAGTGAACAGAGAGTTTCCAAAACCACCTTGATTAAATAACCACCTTGTTCATAAAGTGCTATAATATTATAGGGTTGTAATGAATAATACTAGGACGACTTGTATGAAATCAAAAGAAAATAGGTAACAGTAGCCTATATTTATAAGAAAAATTATCTTGTAATATGCGGATATATCCTAGGAAATTGTTTAGACACCTAGAACGGTTTGTTATTTTGTGAAAAAAGTCATCTGTAACTGTAACCGGTTATTGTCATTTCGTCAGGACCCATTGGTATACATGTATAAACCTCCATATTCGGCATTAAAAGTACAAGATATCGCGAGCATTTAGGAATCCTGTTTCCAACATTAACTCTTAATTCCTAGATCAACTGAACAAACTAACCGTGGTCTAATTTTTTAATTAACAACAATCGACAAAATATTGTAATTTATATTAAACAAATATAAAACAAATTTTGCTTGTTAATATGTTTTAAATAAATGCCATTACAATTATATTACCAGAACATAATGCATACTAGAGCTAATGGAGTATATAACATAGCTCTGAAAATGATGCTGTGAGACATTATTTTAATATTAGTTGTAACGTCTTAAATTTTTTAAATGTGTTTCATATACCTGAAATTGGTGCGGTACAGTAACGGCCTAGCGAGGAATCGACATTTTCGTAACATACAACCGAGGTCTTAGGCGGTTCATTATCCGGTCAACAGAGGTTTTATTTAAATTTTACAAACATTAGAATTTATAGATTTTTTTATTAAGTCTGTTATATACCATAAAAAACTGCAAAATATTTCAAACATTTTTTACTGGATTAATAATAGCGCTTTAATCATTCTAAAATTTTACATCTAGAGCAAAATCATACATCTAGTTGTAAAATTTAATGTATAGGCCTACTATTTTACAATTTCAAAATACTGGAAATTTATATTATCAGTAAAAACAAATAGAATACTTGAATTTATATTCCAATAATAATTACGAATTTTAAAAGTGGAAAAACTTTAGCCAAGATTCATAATTTATTGAAACCCGACTTATAGGCTAATATAATTACAATATTTATTTTTTTCAAAATTTTGTATTGTATTATAATAACACATTTCACAGTATATAGTTGAGCTGAGACCCCAGTAGTAGGTTCTAAAACAGCAAAATCTCGCTAGCGTGCAAATTTTTAAAATTCATTTCCGAAATAAAAAAACTTATACCATTTGATTCCGAATTTAAAACATAACACATCACCATAATTTATTGTCGAACTATTCAATTTTTTTAGGTATAATTAGGCGAGACCTCATTAGTCGGTTTCGGAAAATTATGGAGTTCTCGGTTAGCCGGATAGTCTTTAACTCCGGCACACCGAGGTCCTCATACAAACCTGTGTGTGTGTATGTGTGTGTGTGTGTGTGTGTGTGTGGGCTGTGTGTGTGTGTGTGTGTGTTGTGTGTGTGTGTGTGTATGTTTGTGTGTGTGTGTGTATGTGTGTGTGTGTGTGTGTGTGTGTGTGTGTGTGTGTGTGTGTGTGTGTGTGTGTGTGTGTGTGTGTGTGTGTGTGTGTGTGTGTGTGTGTGTGTGTGTGTGTGTGTGTGTGTGTGTGTGTGTGTGTGTGTGTGTGTGTGTGTGTGTGTGTGTGTGTGTGTGTGTGTGTGTGTGTGTGTGTGTGTGTATGTGTGTGTGTGTGTGTGTGTGTGTGTGTGTGTGCTGTGTGTGTGTGTGTGGGTGTGCTGTGTGTGTGTGTGTGTGTGTGTGCTGTGTGTGTGTGTGTGTGTGTGTGTATGTGTGTGTGTGCTGTGTGTGTGCTGTGTGTGTGTATGCGCGCGCGTGTGTGTGTGTGCTGTGTATGTGTGTGTGTGTGTGTGTGTTTTTTTTTTTAAGGAGGTGGGGGAAAGATCTTCAAAAGACACCCGATGTTATGGGTAGTGTCGGATTCATCTCAGTATGGAGCCGAGACGCCTACCGACTAAAAAACCCCCCTTCTCCTCTTTCCAAAAGCCTTAATTCCCCGCGGGACCGCCGCTAGGCACTACTTCACGGGGCGGCATTAGCGCTTACGCTCTCCCATCTTTTTCCTTCCCTACGTCCCCCACTAACTATTAGCTGGGTGTACTTTCCTTTTCTTTTTTTCCTTCCGCAGTTCTGTAATCACTTCTCTGGTGAAGTCCGTTGTGGCGTTACATATAGCTTCTGATGCGAGCATTTGCTCTACTAAATTTTCTGGCGTAATCGCCACGTTGGTTAGCCTTTCGAATTCTCTTCGCTGTGGGTCAAATCTTGGACATGTGAAGAACACTTGCCTAGCATCTTCTTCTGCTCCATGACATACTGGGCAATTCGGTGAGTCCTCATGCTTATGCTTATATAAGTATTGTCGAAAGCATCCGTGTCCAGTAAGTAGCTGCGTCAGGTAGTAATTGGGATCACCGTGCTGACGGTTGGTCCATTCCGCTGGGATGAGCTGGTGGGTCCACCTGCCCCTTTCAGAACCATCCCACTCCACTTGCCATCGTTGTAGACTCTTCTCCCTTTCCCTTGTTCTGGAATCTTTTGCCTCCACCGGTTCTCGGGTTCTTCGCCGATACCGTCTCCTATATTCCTCTGCAATAATCTCGATCGGCAGTAGCCCCGAGATCACGTGAGCAGCGTCCCTAGAGACAGTCCTAAACGCGCTGGTGATCCTTAATGCCATTTGCCGGCCAACTGGGTATATTCTTCTTTGGCATTCTTGTAGCTCTAGTGCCTTTGCCCAAATGGCAATACCATAGGTCAGTATTGATGTCACAACTGACCCAAGGATGCGCTCGTCTTCTTGGTTTAGGACCACCCACATTCGGCATGATGCGGGATAATGCTCCTCCAACTGCTGCCGCCATGGAGCTGACATGCACTACTTGATCCTTGAAGTTGAGACGTGCATCTATCATTACTCCTAGGTATCGTACTGACGCCTTGGACTCAACCACATACTCCCCAACTTGCAGTGTAATTGTTTCCCTTTTCTTCCTGCTAGTTACGAGCACTACCTCTGTCTTATGCATTGCCATCTTGAGTCCTGCTTCCCTCATCCAGACGGCATATTTCCTGAATGTTTCGTTAAACAGGTTTTGTATGTCCTCCAGGAACTTTCCCACAATCACCAGGGCGACATCGTCTGCCAACGCGACCTGCGATACCATTCTCGGGATCTTCACTTCAAGGAGACCGTTGTACATTACATTCCACAAAAGCGGTCCCAGGACCGAGCCCTGTGGCACTCCTCCACTAACTTTATACACTTTTTGTCCCTCATCTGTCTCATATTGCAGAAGTCGGTCAGTGAAGTAGCTGGCCACCAACTTCTGCATGGACCTGGTTCAGTGCTTCCATTATTCTACCCCACCTTGCAGAGTTGAATGCATTTTGCATATCCAGAGTGACTACTGCGCAGTATTTTTTCTCACCATCAGTCCATCTGTCTCCTGTAGTCGCATCCTTTGCTGTGCTAACTATCATGTTAATCGCATCAGCCGTTGCCCTTCCTCTGCGAAAACCATACTGACTATCTGACAGATGCTTTTCAACTATTTCCTCTATGTTTGTATACATAATCCGTTCAATAATCTTTCCCGCCGAGTCCAGCATGCATAGTGGACGATATGATGATGGTTCGTCCGGTGGCTTTTTTCCTTTCGCTGTGTGTGTGTGTGTGTGTGTGTGTGTGTGTGTTCTTACCGACTTACTTTTTATAACCTTTGCCGTTGTTTATTTCTCTTCCTCAATTGCTAAGTCAGTAAGAAAGTAATGGTTTATCCATTGACTACGAACCTAATTTCATAGACCTGTGCCTCAAGGAATAAACCTCTCAGAGGAACCAACCCCTGAATTTTTGATAAAACCAATTAGCCTCCGATAAGCCCTGTTCAAGCTCCTTTTCGGGTAGTGGAATCTTTGAGAGACACTTGTGATTTAAAGACTATACCTGGATACCTAGTGAACTTATCTTATCTAGAATGAAAACACAGCTAATTGGAAAATATACATTTTTATTTATTTGTTCCAAGGTTCAAATTAATTATTATTTAATTTCACAGGATTTTCTTGACTAATTATTTTTTCAAAATTTCATACAACTTGCCATTTAACTAAACATTATTATCTCCTTCTGTTTTTAAATTTTCTTATTATCATTAATTTTACATATAATTTAAATTATCAAAGTTACCATAATTAATTTTGTATATAATTTTGATTAGTAGAGTTAAATTTAACATATTTTAAAATCTGATTCTTTTTCAAACACTTAATATTACTATGTAATGCCTTTAGGCTAGGCCTTGAACAATTAACTTCTTTGGAAGTTATTCATTAGAAATTCACTTAGAAAAAGCCATATAAGATATACATCTTTATACTTAATCCATACATTCCCACAGCGATGGGAATGGAAAGTCAATTTTGAATCTTTATTACTTAAATTTGGGTAACCTAAGAGAGTTGACTAATCAGTCCCTTAGGTTATTCCCATCTTATTTAATTTTGAAATTAAGTTAATATAATTTGAAGTAAAATGTTATTTAAAAAAGAATAATTAAATTGATTATATAACCTTGTACTGTAGAAATCTTTTTATCTTCATTAATGTTGTCATCTGTCGGTCCTGTTACAGCTTCAAGGGTCTTGGTAGGTAGGCGTCTCTCCATAATTTCGGTCAATCTTCTTATTTTCTTTAATTTTGCATTTTGGTGGTCGAAATTTTGTTCTGGGTATATATGAGCCCTTGCTCATATATATCTTCCTTCCCCTGATCACATCGTAGCACTTTTTACTCTGTTTTTAGCACATTTTTTCTTGTCTTGATCGCATGGTACAACAACACGTCTGCTCGCTTTGAGAGCCTAATGCATTCTGATTCTGGATAGCGTGCCTTTTGTGAGGCCCGTCTTCTCCAATTTCAAACTTCCCACGTCCCAGTATCCATTTTTCAACTTTTGACCAATCAGAAAGCCGTTGCCATGGCAATTGACTTTGTTTGTTCGGAAATTCTGAACTAAGATTAGTTTCCCTTTTTATAAAAGGCGTTTCTGTATTCTGATGTGTCCTTTGCATTTTTACCTTTTATTTAATAACATATTTGACTTTATTTCTTCTCATTTAATTTAATTAACTTTTTAACATTCTTAATCCAAAGTTCGACTGTAGCGCTTTCGTTTCGTAGTGACAAGATTTATAATCAATGCCCTAAGCGGATTTTTCCGAAATCAAATATGACTTCTTCTATTATAACCTAATTTCTTAGGCTATTACACTTTAACATTTAATCTTTACTTTTACATAAATACTATTTTCCCTAGCTAGGCCTAATTTACTTTCCTCACATCTTAATTTACATTCTTTATTCCTGATTATTTTTAAGTACAATTATTTTAATAGCCGGCATCTAGGCCTAGTTTGTTATACTACACAATTACCGTCTTTTTTTGTTTACATAATTTAGGCTATCCACTTTGAAGTGATAATTTTTCTTATTGCTTATAATTTATGTTTTTTAAGTCTAAAGTTATTTCTAATTTTCTTCATTTTACTATTATTTACCCTAGTTTTAATATTATTATTATTATAATGTTTTAAAAATTTTTATATATATAAATTTAGTCAATTATTTAACCCGGTTAGGTTTGATTCTGGTATTCTGTACAATTACCCAGATTCTTTGCATCGGACATTCTGGCCGCTGCAAAATTCCCCCCTTTTTAAATATATGAAAATTTTGGTCCTTCTCTCCCTTGAAACAGATAAACATAATTAATAACATATTTGTGAAAAGTAACATTAACACTTATACTAGTTTATATTAAAATTTTCATATTCCTTTCATTAATCTACTATTCCTATTCATCTTCATAACTTAATTAATTTTACTAAAGTTCACAATTTACTCTCCTGTCCCTTTCACTCATAGGCCTATATATCATTGTCACATTAGTCACTTCACATGCTATTTACTCATTTATTACTCCTGTCCTTAGTCACATTCTTTTTTATTTAACTTATTTCAATTTTATATTAACTATACAATATTGTATATTGTAATCCTTATTTTACACATTCATTGTTGTTTAACACAACCTTTACTTTAATAAATTCAATGAATCCCGTTCATTTAACATATGGCTTTTTCTTTCACATTTAATACTGATTTTATATTATTTGTCCTATGTATTTGGATTATGTTACTGCTTTAATCTACTACTTAGATTTATTTTACATTTTTATTTTTATTACTTAACCGTTACTCCCTATGTCACTGATGGATCATTTTTTTTTTTTTTTTTTTACCTTGCCTTATTATCCTTTATTCTTTAAATATCTTTATGTCTTTGATGTCATAGATCCCCCTTATTTTCCCTGTTTCCAAGTTTGCTATTTCATAAGTTTTTGCCCCCAATCGTCTAGCCACTACATATGGACCCTGGTAAATTAATAGCATCTTCTCGGTTTCTTGACGGCTCAAGTTAGATCTATTTACCCTTGTTACCAGTACTTTGTCCCCACATTTCAATTCCGTCTGCTTCATCTTTCTATTTAATTTCTCAGCCCTGAGCTCTCCTGTCCTTCTCATTCTGTCGTATGCTTCTGCACACGCTGCTGTTGTGTTTCCGTTACTACATTTTTACAAACGTCTGGTACAAATCCCTGCCACCCATATTCTGGATCAACCCCGAACTGAATCTGATCTGGAGTGTATCCAGTAGCTTCATGCGGTAAAGCATTGATTACTCCTTCTATGTATGACAGGTACTTCCGCCAATGCGATTGGTTATCATAGCAGTAGGTCCGCAATATCCTTCTCAGTTCTCTATTTACTCTTTCTGCTAAATTCACCTGCGGGTGCCGTACTGGGCTCAGTATGTGTTGGATTCCTTCACACCTGATCCAAGTACGCCATTGCCGTGATGTAAATGCAGTTCCAAAATCGGTAAGGATCTTGCTTGGTTTCCCTACTGCTTGAAAATAATGCAGTAACTTCAACTTTGAGCTCCTTGTTGTGGTACTTCGTACTGCATATAACTTAACATACTTCGAGAAGCTATCTATTACTACCAATATATGTTTTACCCCACCAACGCTGGTTGGTAAGGGCCCTAGATGGTCTATCGCCACCATTTCGCCTGGCCCTCTTGAGACGATTGGTTTCGTGCTTCCTTGGAGGTATCTATTTGTCGGTTTTGCGTACTGACATATCTGACATCTTTCTATCACTTGTAATATCCGTTTCTTCATTTGCTTTATATACATGCTCTGGCTCATTATATTCGTTATTTTATTTCTCCCTATGTGAGCATATATCTGATGTATGTTCTCAATTACCTCGTTTATTATTGATTCCGGGATTACTATCTTTATTTTATTTTTGACTTCTTTACACAATATCCCTTCTTGTATAGAATATCTCTTAAATTTGGTCACGTTTTCAAAAAATTTTTCTAATTCTGGTTGTTGTCTTTGTAAGTTTTTTATGTTTTGAAATTTTGCTTTTAGTGTTTCTTCACATCCTATTTGTAACCGTCCTACTTTTATGACCTGACGGTTCTGACTGTTTCCCTTATTATCCATCTCATTCTGATACATCCGACTCACGACGTCGCACGGTATGTTTTCCTTTCCTGGGCAATGTATCACTGTTGGTTGATACTCTTGAATCGCCAATATCCACCTAGTGATTCGTGAATTAGTGAAATTGCACGTGTTCATAAATTTCAATGCCTTATTATCCGTTATGATAGTTAGTGGCGCTCCCACTATTAATGGCCGAAATTTTTTCAAGCCATGCACTATAGCCAATAATTCTTTCTCGCATATAGTGTATGCCTTCTCACAACTCTTAAGTGTTCGGCTAACGAACCCTATTACTTGCATTTGCCCTTGTCCATCTCTCTGGAAAATCTGACTGGCGATTGCATTATCACATGCATCTGTCTGTAGGAACGTACGTTGCCCTTCGATTGGATGCATCAGAGTGACTGATTCCGTAAACAAATCTTTTACCCTATTGAAGGCTTTACCCATGTATTCATCCCAGATCCAGGGCTGATCTTTTCTTAGTAATTTCAACAAGGGTGAAGTCTCTTCAGCATGTTTCTTTGTAAATCGTGCATAGTAATTTACAAAACCTAGAAACGATTGTAGTTGTTTTTTGTTTCTAGGTTCTGGGAAATCCTGTATTGCCTGTAGCTTCTCTGGGTCTGTGGTGACCCCTTCTTGTCTGAAGATATATCCTAAAAACTTCACCTCTTGTTGACAGAACAAGGTTTTCTTCGGGTTGATGGTTAAATTCCCCTCTCTGAATCTGGTGAAAATTGTCCTCAGGTGACTGAGGTGCTCATCGAATGTCTCAGATAGACACAACAGATCATCGACATACACTAAAAGATTTTCCTCTAACTCCTTGCCCAAAGTGATATCTACCGTTCTCACTAGAGCCGCTAGGGAATTTTGGAGTCCAAAAGGCACCACTTTGAAATTATATACTTTATTATTAAATAAAAATCCTGTATATTTTTTGGACTCATTAGTCAACGGTATTTGCCAGAAACTTGACGTTAAATCTATTTTTGAAAAATATCGCCTGTTGCGACCTTTCCTTAGTATATCGTCAATAGTGGGTGCACTTTCATAATCCGGCACAGTTATCTCATTCAACTTCCTAGCGTCTAGGCACAGACGGATGGTCTTGTCTGGTTTTATTACTGTCACCATTGGGTTGATGTAAGGAGTTCTTGAGCGTTCGATGATGTCATATCTGAGCATTCTTTCAATCTCTTCTTGGACCTGTTTACGGTAATTAATTGGAATTGGATAATTCCTTCGTACAAAAGTTTTATTCTCTATTAGTTTCAATTGATGCTTATATTTATTTGATCTTCCCGGTATCTCGCTAAATATATCGTCATATTCCAATATTAGCTGGTTTAATTGATTTTGCTGTTCTTTGTCTAATATACATTTATTTTCTGTTTCTTCTTCTTCGATTCCTAAATGGTTAATTCTCAAATATTTTCTTATCATCCGTCCATCTTTATCTTTCTTTTTCTTCTTTCTCCTTTTCCAATTTCTTAACTTTCCCTTATTCTCCTTAAATCTACCTTTTATTTTTCTGTTTTTGACTTGTAATGAAATGAAGGTTCTTCTCGTATTTGGATTGGCTCTCATTTTAATTGACTTTCGAACTCTTGAACTAGTAAATGGGTTTTTCTTTTTTCTTTCTTTAATTTCAATTTCTTTCCTTTGGGTTATCTCTCCAGAATCTAAAGTCTTAGTCATGGGCTTCCGAGCTACTTGTTGGTTATTCATTTTAACCTCGTTGTTCCCCCCTTTTAATTGTTTCGACGCGACGTTTATACTTTTATTTATATTTATTTTCTTATTTATTATTTTTCCACTCACATTATTTCCCTTTTTTGGCACTATTTCGGCCTTACCTTGTTTATATTTTGGTTTGCTCTTAATCTCAGCTGCAGCTCTTCTTTCCATGTCCTTTGTTTCTTTATCTCCTGTTTTGACTCCCTCAGGTCTTAAATTTATTTCCTTATTTATTATATTTTCATTTTTGTTTTTTAATTTTTTGTTTTTGTTTAATTTTTCCTCTGTTTCATTTTTTATTTTTCTTTGATATTCGTTCGTTATATTTAAGATTTCCCCTTTACTTGTTTCTTGTCCATTTCCTCCTTCATTCATTCGGCAGTGCCCCTGCTTCTCGCACTGTCGCATTAACCCCTCCTTTTTGCTTTGATGCCCTATTGTTGATGCATCTTCTTTTTCCTGGGTTATCTTGCATATTTTTCGGACTTCTTCATTTTCCTCTATCTTTTGTATTTTACTTTTAAAGTCCTGGTACACCATTTCCCCTTCTATTTCGAATGTCACAAAGCGTCTATCCATGTTTATCCGTGCCTTTAGGTCATACAGTGTGTTGCACCCCATAATCATCTCCGACCGAAGTTTGGAGACCACTATGAAGATGCAGTCCACTTTTATGCCTTTAATTGTTAAGGGAATTAAGCATTGCCGGGTAACCTTTATTTGTGCAGTCTTAATGGCTGTTACAACTCCCACATTGTTGATGGGTAGTTCCAGGAACTTAAGCCCATGCAACTTGAGGTTGTTGTAAGCCTTTTCTTGAATGACTGACACGTCTGCACCCGTGTCAATCTCTACCTCTATAGAGTGCCCTTCTACCTCACAGTCAATTACAGGGCATGTTTCTTTCTTCTGGTTACCTTCGCCAATCTCCTTGTCCTCTTCTAACAATTCAGCACGAATATCAAGAGATAGTCCACCAACTCTACGCTCTTGATTTTGGTGTACTTCATTGTTATTTTCCTGTTGTATTGTTTTTTTATTTTTGTTCTTTAGGTCTTCCGCCTTTCCTTTATTTACTGTTCCCTGTTTCTCCGGGTAATATTTCCTATATTTTGTTTGTTGTTGGATCTCTAATGGTTGTCTCCTCTTTTCCTTCCTACCATTAGGGATCCTCTCATTTAGTTTTTTGATTGACCACTTGGCCCTGGATTTTGAGGTCTCTTTTCTTTTGTCTGTGGGCCTTCTTCCGTTTGGTTTTGTGGCCTGTACTCTGGCCTTTGTTGTTGCCACTGATTTTGCGGCCTATTTCTTGGTCCCTCTCTTTGGTAGGGCCCCTGTCTCCCGTTTCCTCTCCCTTCTACCGGGTAAGGCTCTTGCCTCCAATTTCCCTTGTATCCGGGGTTTCTCATTTGGTGTGTAAACCCTCTCCTTTCAGGTTCCCGTTCCTCAGTCCTAGGCTGAGTCCGGTTCCTGGTAGCCTCCTGCTCCATGTTCCTTCGGATGTATTTTACCGCCTCCTCTATGTCGGTAGCCGCCATCCCGGAACATCCTATATACATTCTGTTCCCATAATGCTTCATAATCTTCATAATTAACTCCGCCTGATTGTATGGCGGGGTTAGGTGTCTCGCCGTGTTCACCATTTTTAAGAAATAATTTACCATGTTGTTTGTGCCTCGATGGTATTCATATTTTCCATTTTCGATTCTTCCTCGAATTCTCTCTTGTGCATGAGATCCCCAAAAGTGGCTAAAGAATCTCTCCTTAACTTCATCATAATTTTCCTCCTACATATTCATGGCCAACCACCATTCTTGTGCTGGTCCTTTAAGATGTCTCTCCATTATTTTCCTTTTTTGTCCTTCCTCCATGTCAGGATCAATTTCGGACATTATACCTTCTAGGTGTTTAATGAAATCAATAGGGTCTTCATCTTCCCTACCGTAGAATTCCTTCTTGCTTTTGTCTCCATTATCACCCATCTCAAACATCCTTGATTTAAACAAGGTAGCTATATTTATCCCTTCTCCCATATTCTTTATCTTATTCTCAACTACTTGTACCCTTCTTTCTACTTTTTTGACTTCTCCCTTAACTGTTTCTACAGTCTGTTTATTTTCACTGACTGTTACCTCTAAGTTATACATCTTTTCTATAGTTTCTTGGATTTTATTTCCCATTTCCTCATTCTTTCTTGTAATTCCTTCATTTATTTCCTCTATCCTCTTATTCATGATTTCCCAAAGATTCTTAATTTCTTGTTTATCCTCCTCTCTTTCTTTCTTTCTTTCTACTTTTTCCTCCTCTCTTTCTTTCTTTCTTTGTTCCTCTATCATTTTTACTAATTCTTCTTGTTCCTTTATTCTCCCTTGTTTCTGTTCCTCCATCTCTTTTAATCTTTCCTGTTTTTGTTCCTCTATCTTTTTTACTAATTCTTCTTGTTCCTTTATTCTCCCTTGTTTCTGTTCTTCCATCTCTTTTAATCTTTCCTGTTTTTGTTCCTCCATCTCTTTTAATCTTTCCTGTTTTTGTTCCTCCATCTCTTTTAATCTCTCCTGTTTTTGTTCCTCCATCATTTTTTTAAAAAACTCCATCATTTCAGATGGTTCTGTGTCTTTTCTCTGTCTTGTCGCCATCTTAAAGTCTCGTATTTAACTATCCTTTTATTCCCTTACTAACTTCCCCTACTTCTATATTTTTACTATATACTGAGTATTTAATTAAATATTCATTTAGAATTGTGCTCGATGTGATCCGGTTCAGTGTTCCCTTGACCTTGTCTATCTAACGCCTATGTATTCTATTTACTTTCATTAATAACTAACATTATTATTTATATTATGCCCTACCGACGCCTACTGAATTTTATTTTACTTAATTATTTCCTTTTAATTATTATTATTTATTCTAAGTTCTTTTTAATTTCATTTTTATTATAATTAACTCTTATTTAATTTAAAGAACTTCTTTGGTTTTCATTTTATGATTCCTATTATTTTTTACAATTTTAATTGAATTCTATTTAATTAATTTTGTTTCACTAGGCTCCTTAGTCGATTTAAATCTGTCTCTATTTGATGTTGACCCGATGTTACAATGTAAGCATCGAGCCTCAAACGTTGGGCGCCATACTTTTCTTACCGACTTACTTTTTATAACCTTTGCCGTTGTTTATTTCTCTTCCTCAATTGCTAAGTCAGTAAGAAAGTAATGGTTTATCCATTGACTACGAACCTAATTTCATAGACCTGTGCCTCAAGGAATAAACCTCTCAGAGGAACCAACCCCTGAATTTTTGATAAAACCAATTAGCCTCCGATAAGCCCTGTTCAAGCTCCTTTTCGGGTAGTGGAATCTTTGAGAGACACTTGTGATTTAAAGACTATACCTGGATACCTAGTGAACTTATCTTATCTAGAATGAAAACACAGCTAATTGGAAAATATACATTTTTATTTATTTGTTCCAAGGTTCAAATTAATTATTATTTAATTTCACAGGATTTTCTTGACTAATTATTTTTTCAAAATTTCATACAACTTGCCATTTAACTAAACATTATTATCTCCTTCTGTTTTTAAATTTTCTTATTATCATTAATTTTACATATAATTTAAATTATCAAAGTTACCATAATTAATTTTGTATATAATTTTGATTAGTAGAGTTAAATTTAACATATTTTAAAATCTGATTCTTTTTCAAACACTTAATATTACTATGTAATGCCTTTAGGCTAGGCCTTGAACAATTAACTTCTTTGGAAGTTATTCATTAGAAATTCACTTAGAAAAAGCCATATAAGATATACATCTTTATACTTAATCCATACATTCCCACAGCGATGGGAATGGAAAGTCAATTTTGAATCTTTATTACTTAAATTTGGGTAACCTAAGAGAGTTGACTAATCAGTCCCTTAGGTTATTCCCATCTTATTTAATTTTGAAATTAAGTTAATATAATTTGAAGTAAAATGTTATTTAAAAAAGAATAATTAAATTGATTATATAACCTTGTACTGTAGAAATCTTTTTATCTTCATTAATGTTGTCATCTGTCGGTCCTGTTACAGCTTCAAGGGTCTTGGTAGGTAGGCGTCTCTCCATAATTTCGGTCAATCTTCTTATTTTCTTTAATTTTGCATTTTGGTGGTCGAAATTTTGTTCTGGGTATATATGAGCCCTTGCTCATATATATCTTCCTTCCCCTGATCACATCGTAGCACTTTTTACTCTGTTTTTAGCACATTTTTTCTTGTCTTGATCGCATGGTACAACAACACGTCTGCTCGCTTTGAGAGCCTAATGCATTCTGATTCTGGATAGCGTGCCTTTTGTGAGGCCCGTCTTCTCCAATTTCAAACTTCCCACGTCCCAGTATCCATTTTTCAACTTTTGACCAATCAGAAAGCCGTTGCCATGGCAATTGACTTTGTTTGTTCGGAAATTCTGAACTAAGATTAGTTTCCCTTTTTATAAAAGGCGTTTCTGTATTCTGATGTGTCCTTTGCATTTTTACCTTTTATTTAATAACATATTTGACTTTATTTCTTCTCATTTAATTTAATTAACTTTTTAACATTCTTAATCCAAAGTTCGACTGTAGCGCTTTCGTTTCGTAGTGACAAGATTTATAATCAATGCCCTAAGCGGATTTTTCCGAAATCAAATATGACTTCTTCTATTATAACCTAATTTCTTAGGCTATTACACTTTAACATTTAATCTTTACTTTTACATAAATACTATTTTCCCTAGCTAGGCCTAATTTACTTTCCTCACATCTTAATTTACATTCTTTATTCCTGATTATTTTTAAGTACAATTATTTTAATAGCCGGCATCTAGGCCTAGTTTGTTATACTACACAATTACCGTCTTTTTTTGTTTACATAATTTAGGCTATCCACTTTGAAGTGATAATTTTTCTTATTGCTTATAATTTATGTTTTTTAAGTCTAAAGTTATTTCTAATTTTCTTCATTTTACTATTATTTACCCTAGTTTTAATATTATTATTATTATAATGTTTTAAAAATTTTTATATATATAAATTTAGTCAATTATTTAACCCGGTTAGGTTTGATTCTGGTATTCTGTACAATTACCCAGATTCTTTGCATCGGACATTCTGGCCGCTGCAGTGTGTATGTGTGTGTGTGTGTGTGTGTGTGTGTGTGTGTGTGTTTGTGTGTGTGTATGTGTGTGTGTGTGTGTGTGTGTGTGTGTGTGTGTGTGTGTGTGTGTGTGTGTGTGTGTGTGTGTGTGTGTGTGTGTGTGTGTGTGTGTGTGTGTGTGTGTGTGTGTGTGTGTGTGTGTATGTGTGTGTGTGTGTGTGTGTGTGTGTGTGTGTGTGTACGTGTGTGTATGTGTGTATGTGTGTGTGTGTGTGTGTGTGTGTGTTGTGTGTGTGTGTGTGTGTGTGTGTGTATGTGTGTGTGTGTGTGTGTGTGTGTGTGTGTGTGTGTGTGTGTGTGTGTGTGTGTGTGTGTGTGTGTGTGTGTGTGTGTGTGTGTGTGTGTGTGTGTGTGTGTGTGTGTGTAAATAAAAGAATTTATTAAATTTAATTAGTTTTAGTTATTGAGTAATTATTCTCAGTCAAGAAAACTCCACTTTACTATAATAACAATAAAGTGTTGATATTTATTTACGGTAATTATCGAGATGATGTCTTGATATATTATTAAATGCATTTTTCTTTTAAATTGTAATTTTATTAGTATTTTTTAAAAAAACAAACATGATCAAGATGCTTAAGAAATGTTGTCACATTTTCATCTTTCTGTGGGAGTTATATTTTATTTCTCCTCGCTTTCATTTCAACCATTTAAACTTGTAACCTATCAAATCATACGCTGTTACCGATGGTTCTACAAGCCAATTATAAAGCCTTTGCGAGACAAATCTCCAGCGAACGTGACCATGAAACCTTGTATTATCTTCCTTTTTCCTCTATTGTTAGTAGTTGCACAGATTTACTTGAGCAGCATTGATTAGTTAAAGGGTTGGTCACAGATACATTTATTTCCCTTTTGCCCCTCAAAATTTTTTTACGTGCTATACATTAAAATTTATAAAAATACAAAACATACAATTAATGTTTTATTTTAAATACTATAATATATGATAGAGAAATACGATAAAAATAGTGATTTCTGTAAACTAATAAAAAATATTTCATGTTATTTATATCTTATTTTTTTAATATTTTTATTCACTTCGAATTTTACTGAAATAATTTTAAGTGCATTAAAACTACGGTAATAAATTATCTTTGAATTATTTATTAGTACAATTACCTAATTAAAATACAAATATATTATTATTTACAAATATTTTAAACAATTTTCTACATATTTGAGGCATAGAAAATAAAAATTAGGAAGTATAAAACAGAATCGAAAAGCTGTACTCATTTTATGTTTAATAATTTTGTTGACATTTGTTTACCTATTACATCACATGCGGATAGATCAGACCTAACGCAGCAAGATTATTTGTTTGTTTACTTCTTTACTTGTGTTATTCAATTCTTTCTATTACTTCACACTCTCCTTATATAAATCTTGTTCAAATTTGTAATCGTTAATCAAATACATTTTATTCATCCACACACGTTCAGCTACATTTGTTTAAACTTGTAGTGGATAACACTTGATCTTAATACAGTCTTTTCAAGCATTAATTCATTAATTAAAGTAAATGAATAGATTTTAGTTTTATATGAAAGAAAACCTTTTCACAATAGGGGCAAGGTATACATTATATTTATTCCGTCTTGCTTGGCCTAAAAGAAGTTATAACATATGATTTCATAAAACAGCTGATTTTATGTAATAGGTTATGTAGTAGAGCTGCTGTTTTAATGCACATGTTATGTTACTTTATTTACATTAATTGTAATTATTTATTACAAAATGACTACAATAAACTTTTTTCGTTGCCCTATGTAGGAATTGATTTTAAAAATCTTTTTCGTACAAATTACTTGTTTTTCACTTCTTTCGTGATTTTGTTTTTTTTTGCAAAGATAAAACAACACACACCAAAATTACGTGTTTAGCTTGCGCATATAAAAAAGTAACTATCGTGAATAGTGATTTGACGTTATCACAAAGGCTTGAAAACTTATCACAGGTAAGTGATGGGCGGTTCCGTAAATATTTTGTATAAAGAACTGTAAACACATTCTGTCTGTGATGGAATAATATTTGTCGTGTATATAGACATCCCGGCCACTGCAAACGTGACTTCCCAATGTAGTAATACAGTTGCGATAAACTGGGTTTGCGCTAGACTCTGATGCCGCGCGACGGAGAAACATATATGACGTCATCAACAACATTTATGATGTCATTACATGCAGAATATAAATGTATTCATCGTTATTTCAATTGTTGTCGATATTATCAAACTACTTATTACAAATATGTATTATAATTAGGTTAATGGGTGTTAGGTCAGCCCCTATCATGTTAGGAGACATTGAACGAGTTAAATAAGCCAAACTATAAAAAAACTTTTGTAATGCAAGATAAAGAACTGATAAGAACATCTCACAATGGTTTGGCAGTATTTTGTGGTAGTATTCTACCTTCGTAGTGATTACATAAAACCAATGAAACGCCATAACAACAAATGAAACTCTTAAGTGAAGAAAATCGTTTGAATCACATGTGTCTATTTCTACTTAAAGAAAGACAGCAAAACCCATAAATGAGAAATGTTTTATGAAAATAATCAGCTGTTTTATGAGATCATATGTTATCACACAATTTTATTCCAAAAGGTACGAAATACCTATTTTGCATACTTTGCCTTTTTGTGAAAAATTTTTTATGTATTACTATTTGAAAGTTAATATCAAGTGCTATCCGCTACAAGTTGAAAATAAAAAAGATTGAAAATGTCTTCAAGATATGTAGGCCTATAAGGAGAGTGTGAACTAAGAGAAGGAACTAAAAATAGACTTTAAAATCACTACAAATATTAATTGATTAAGTGATTTAACGATTCTGTGCTCTCCGAAACACAGATTTTAGTTTCTACTAAAGATTTCGTGTGCGATGTCACGTCAAGAGAAAATAGTATACTTATATTTGTCTTTATATTTTGTATTTTATAATATATAATTATTTAAAGAAAGTAGATTTATTTTTAAAATAAAAATACTTCAAACATACGCACTTTCATTGTGAGTACTACTTAAAATAACTTGTTATTCGTAAAAGAGAAATCTTGGGACTTTTACTGTAAAATGGACTTAAGACTGAGAAAACCGTTTAGACTAGACACCAATAAGCAAGCGACGAGTTGGAATTTCCCTTGGATCGTAATGGAACAATTTGAATATCGTAGAAGAATTGAATATTCAATAATCTCCTGTGCGATGGAAATTTGAGGTTAGCTTTAAGGTAGTGAAGCGGTCAAAGGCGGTTTAGTTAACGTTGGTTCAAATGCTGAAGTTAGCTTACTACTTAATTTAGCAAAATACCTATGATGCAAAAGAATGCATTTTGCACATTTAAAATGAATTTTACTATATAAGTAATAATGCAAAATCAATTTTATTTGTAAATGTTTCAACTGTAAAATTGTTTAAACAATTTAATAAATTTTGCAACTAAATTTTACAATTTTAAAACCCATATTATTAAAAACATTCAATGATTCTTCGAAAGCAAATTGATCGTATTGGAGTGGCTTTTCTTGTTAAATCTTATATATTTGTCTTGAACTTGACTTCCACCATTAAAGTCTCACGTTCATCATAAAATATCCGCAATCATAATAAATTTAATTGTTTCATATAAGTACATAGATAAAAATTTGTAAAATTACAAGAAATAAAAAAAAATAAACAAGGCCTAAATAAGTTCGTAACAAGGCAATGGAGATATGAAAGAAAAATGTATACCAGCCACATTTTTAAAGATATTAAAAGTAACTTGACAACAAAATGTCCCTCTTCCAAACTTTTCTCATTGGCAGAACTCCAACGAAATGAGTTATGCCCGAGGAGAAGATTACTTTTTCAAAATAGCTCAATAGTTAATAGCCTAACTATCTTCACTGGATAAATCAATGGAATTTGTTTTGTTTAAAGGGAAATATGTTAATAAAATACTTTTTATTCATTCAATCAAGTTCAAGTACATTTCTTTAAACCTGTAGTGTACGACACATAAATATATAGTCGGAGGGTGAACTAATAGGAGGAAATGAAAACAAGCAATTATTTATGAACTTTCAAAGACAATCACTATTAAGCTTATTATCTATTTGCTTGCATTCACGCATCAATGTGTATGTACAATTGCGTTTTGTGATATTTGGATATGTATGTAGTTGTATTATATTATTATTTATTACGTATTCATTGATTTTGACGTTTATTGATTTTATCCCAGTACAGTTAACCTCACTAATATCAAATTCACAGAACACGAAATGAATTTATTAAACAAATGAATTTATTAAACCTAAAATACAACCTAAATTATAAATAAAATAACATATCAAATAGAAACATTATACTACCAACTGAAACACCCATACAAAAAACCGACACCAAAGACCACGACTCACTTCGACATGACACAAAAAACATAACCAACAAAAACGTGAACAATGAAATTTAAATCGCTGCAAACATAAAACAAAAAGCATTAATACAAGCAGATCAAATGAAAAAAATCAATGGTTACATAATAAATAATAATATAATACAACTACATACATATCCAACTGAGAACTTCCACAGAACCATCAAAAAACTATTTATTACATCAAAATATGTTATCAGCAAAATCATCACCTAAAACAAGTCCACCCTAAAGCACCTACCCTCCGCGCTCTCCCTGAAATTCACAAATCCAATATCCTCATCCGAGCCAACATCAACTACCAAAATGCCCCTGCTCATAAACTAGCAAAATGCTTGGACCAAATAATCAGAAAATCTATTTACTCCAACATAGACACACATAAAGAACAGAAAAAACCTCATAAATAAAATAAAAAACAATAACATACCACACAATTCAACACTACTATCACTCGACGTAACAAATATATATACCAACATAGCCTACCCGTATCCGAAACCCTCAACATCCTAAAGACCCAATTAATACAGAACAACATACTAAAATCGACGTCACAGAAAGCCTAAACATCCTGCAAATCGTCACCAAACAAAGCTATTCCCCCACAACTCAAACTTCTATTTACCACCAGATGGCCTACCCATAGGAAGTCCTATCAGCAGTGCTCTAAGCGAAATTTCCCTACAACACATGGGAAACACCGCTTAACCTAACAACTCCAAGCAGAAGACATTGATGAAGATCGCCACATAGCGACGAAAACGTTCTGTCTCAGTAAGTTTTCACAAATTTACAAAAGTTTGGATAGTCATAAACTAATGTTAAATTAATTCATTAATTAAATTTAATTAAATTGTTTTAATAATTAATTTCGCTTTCTATTGTGCCACTTGATATTGTCGTTTTGTCATATGTATGTACATATTTATATTAATTGTAATTATTTCATAAAACGTAACTAACATTAATTTTTTTATTCTGGACCTAAGAAGGGATTGGCTTTTAATGGATTTTTTATATTACTTGTTGAATTCTTAAAAGTACTTGAGTAAAGCTTAAAATTTTATATCTGTTCAAAGCTCTTCTTGAAATTAATTTCCATAAAGAAGGATTTATTAACACCATAATTTGTTAAACACCTTCATAAACGATGTCGCAAATATTTCCTCAACAAAATGTAATTTATAAACAATTTGATTTATTAGAAAATATAACCAAAGTAGGAGTACAGACCTGTCTTCATTTTGTTCTCCCTTAAATCTGCTTGCACCGCCCTCCCACTCCCCAAGAACTCCTACTTCATACAGTACTTAAAGTTTATTCGTTAACTTTGGACATTTCGCAAGGAGGGAAAGCTTCCTTTAAAGCAGCAAAATCTCACCGCCGTCATCATTAATCTGTGTTACGATTCCGTCGCAACTTCATGTTTCTTACTCTTTGCAGCATTTTATTTTTAAATTACAAAAAAAAATAAATAGCATACATAGCACCAACGTTTTATCGCACGTTGTAGTAAAGTGCAAAATTAAAGTCTTGCCACAATAGGGTAAGTTTAGGAATAGGGTAAATATTGTAAGGACAATTCAGTTTTGTATGCTGTAGTTTTTGATTAAAATAAAGAGGGAGAAAGAGACGCACATACATATATACAGTAACAAGTACAAAACGAGACACACTAACTGTTATACGAAAAGGTTATAGATAGATATAAATTAAGATAGATTAATTAATATAGATATCAATTAAGCTTGAGATAGAAAACTAGCAACTGCTTTACTATACTACTCACTAAAGGTTATTTTCCAAATCCATCCGTCTGTCTATCTATCCATTCATCGTTTATCTATCTATGTGTCTATCAATTCGCCATTAATCTATCTACCTATCCATTTGCCATTTATCTATTTGTCTATTTATCTATCCATTCATCATTTATCTATCTATCCATTCGCCATTTATCTATCTATCGCTCTATGTAGTCGCCATTTATCTATCTATCTATCCATTCGCCATTTATCTATGTATCTATCTATCTATCCATTCATCCATTTATCTATTAATTCAACTATTTATCTATCTATCTATCTATTCATCAATTAATTAATCCAACCAGCTATCTATCTATCTAGGTATCCATCTCTATGTCTATCTATCCATCAGTTTATCTATCCGGGTTATCTATCTATCTAACTATCGAACCATCAATCCGCCCAACTATCCATCCATCCAAGTATACATCCGTCTATCTATCTATCCATTCATCCATTTATCTATCTATTCCTCTATCTGAGATCTCTCTATCTATGTTTCTATCCATCTACCAATCTATTCATCTATCTATCCATCCATCCATCAACCCATCAGCTGTCTATCTATCTACGTATCCATCTATCTAAATGTCTATCTATCTATCCATCAATCTATCTATCTATCTATCTATCTATTCATCAAGCCATCTAACTACCTATCTTTCCACGTATCCATCTATCCATCCATCTATATATCTATCCATCCATCCTTTTATCTATCTATCCATCTGTCTACCTATCTATCCATCAATCAATCCACCCAACTATCTATTTATCCACGTATCCATCTATCTATAGTCTATATATTCATCTATTTATCTACCTATTCATCTATCCGCCTATCCATCTATCTATCTCTTTTTCCATCCATCTACCTATCTCTTTATCTATCCATTTATCTATCTATCTAATCTATCCGTCTATTTGTTTTAGCTAAGCTAAAAACATTTTTACTTTACGAAGAGAAAATTAAATAATGCAACACCGATGGTAAACATATAATGTAGCGTTAGATGTGATATATTTAAAAGGAACCTTCAGCCCCCTATACACAAACTCGTGTTAATAAAACTCCAGTATATGAAACATGTTTATAGACGTTGCACGCATAACTAATAAATCATTATTTCTCCTTCCACTGGGAGGTATTTCAATTGCCTTTGTTTATAAAGTGAAATATTGCGTAGTAAATGAATACAATGAAATCATGCTGCATTTACTTCACCGTTTTGCAATACCGTAATGTATATACAAATATATAATATACTTGCACAAGAATAATATAAATATAATATATGTATAAATCATACTTTGTTTTATTCACTACCCGATAAATGTAGGTTACTTATTCCAGGTTTCAAAATGATAACATTGTACTTATACTTCAGAAGAAAACGCTTCGTGTCGCTAAAATCTTGTGCATCTATTGTAATGTTTAACGTTATTGTTGACAAACATTTTTTCGTAAGACATAGGTATACACAATATATACATACTGCAATGTGTACAATGAATGCAGTACATGTATAGGTGTATAATGTATACACATTTATATAAAAATTTCAGTTTTAATTATTCACAATGTCTACGAATAGAAAATATCGATAAAATACGATAATAATATATCAATAAATGACGATTGTGTTATTTTCTTTGTGATGTTTTTCAAACTCTTCAACAAATGTATTAATTTGAAAATAATCTTTATTTTGCTCTCAATAACTTCACACTGCTGTAAATGTTTGAAATATTATTTATTTTTCTTTGAAACTATTTGTTTTGTACTAAACGTATATAAAACTAACTCAATTTACTCAAAAAATGATTTAATTTTTAAAGTTATTAATTAGCTGAATTTACGTAACACAGTTATTTTTACAACAGTTTTTAAAATACATTTCATAATAGAAATATGGTAATAGAACAATTTTAGTTACACATAACTTTAACTATTCGATCCGTGTGTTCATAACATGCATCAGAACAGGGGAGATAACACATAAACTGTTGCATTACGTGATCTGATACAATTGCTGTCCCTACAACATGAGTACTGGAGATAATATGCACAGATATTCAGTGGCACACGTTAAATAAACGGGCAACAGCTGACAAGGACAAATGTACTCTCGGATTAACCTCTCGTATCTGTTACATGCACAGGTTGGCTGACGTGTCCCAGATATTCTGGAAAATCTTTCAACCGTTTGTGACATGCTTGTAGAATTTTGTTTTAAATGTAATTTGATAAAAGCTTGATAACAGTGGTTATCATTTATTGATAATTTGGGTCATAAATTCTACGTACGAATGTCATCGAAAAAATATTTCTTGTTGTGATTTTATATATAGAGATGTATATTTATATAAACACTTTATAGGTATATATGTATTTATTTTCTATATATAAATATACAGAAATGTATATTATATAAATATATGTGTATGTAAATAAATATGTGTGTGTGTGTGTGTGTGTGCACAGTTTGAAAATTAAAGGTATAAACCGTCCACATATCAACTCACAAAGCACATCAAACAAGGTCATTGTTGAATTATAATTAAAGTGCAAGGCTGTACAAAAAATCAGTGCAGCCATAATTTTAAAAATTGCTGTAACAATAGGCTTGTTTTATTGTTCGGGCGAGTTTTAATTCATTATTTCCATCCTTATCACAACACATCTTCTAGAAATATCGTCGTACTAATGTTTCTGCTCCCCTTAGTTTTTACCTTTTTCATAGATTACACTTTAACACGTTTTACAGAGAACCGTCTGCTTAAAACATGATTTTGTACAAGCCTCTATAATGGCCTAGCTCGATAGTTTTTGACCAAATAATAAAATTCTGACCTCATAGTTTATAACCTACATCTTTTTGAGTTCAAGATATTGCGGTTTAAAGTTTGTCTTACATTTGTGTATTCAAGTAAAAATGTCATTGAAATAATTAAAAAATACTAATAATATAATGTTATAATTTTATTATCAATAATAATATGATTACACAGCAGTAGTTATTATTATTAGTAGTAGTAACGAAGCTGGGAAGCAACATTGGGCCAATAATTGCTGTATAGTGTATTAAAACTGGATAGAGATGGCAACAAACATACTGCGGACTAAAATGAAACAGGAAGGGGGTCGAGGTCACGTACTGTGACCAGGCCACATGAGATCAGTTGTAGAAATAGAAAGCACTGGAATTAATAAAGAACTTTCTGGGCAGGAAGAATGCTAATAGAGTGATACCCTGGTGAGATCTACAAAAAACTAGGAAAAGATTAAGGGTTTAGTGGGTATTCGCCAGGAGTCCCTTACATCAGAACTGCCAGGGCAGACTTGATGGTGGGAAAATGCATTCTAACCTCCACAGAAAAAAAACAAATTATTATTTTTAATATTATTACTATTATTATTATTATAATCATCTGACGAGGAATAAACAAAATACATTACAAATTGTGACTAAAAATTACATTTATTTTTGAACCATCACAAGGGTACGTTATCCAACTTTTGTTATTTCCACTGTAAAGGTTATTTGTAGAAGTATTTATATAAAGGAAAACAACTGTAACATTATTTTTACTCTTACACGAATTTAATTATTTTTTTTTTTAATTTCTCAAATTAAACTATAAATGTCTTTTTAATATTTCGATTAAATAATATAAACGGCTTCAGTACTTTACCTAAGAATTTCTTTTGCACCAAACCTAGTATCATAGATATCACTCTGAGAACAAAATACGGTGAATACTTTTGTATTTCAAAAAGTAATAAATGTACATTGAATTCGATTTAACCTCCTTCAAAATACTGTTCTTGTCTGGCAATCTAGTTATCCCAACGTTGAATCAATGACCGGAAAATTTTCTAGAAGGCTTCTTTCGAAGGGCGTTTAGCTGCTCGGTCGTGGGTCACTCAATGTCAGGAATGGTCTCAACATGTTTCCTTTTAGACACAGTTTTAATTTTTGAGAAGAGCCAGAAGTCGCATTGTGCTAAATAGGGATTGTATGGCGGATGTGGACAAACAGAAAAAAATGTTTTTGGCCAAAACCTCAAGAATGTGAAGCAAGGTGTGACACGGTGCATTGTCGTGATGAAGGAGAAAGCCATTGGCCCATTTTTCTGGTCTCTTTCTGGCCATTATAAAATTCAGCGTTCACAGTTGTTCCCCTTGGAAAAAAGTCTGATCGCACTACGCACTCACTATCGATAAAAACAATGAGCATGACCTTG
>JBAIZL010000006.1:31421556-31446556 GCA_036971475.1 Prosapia bicincta | reverse complement strand
TTGAACTTGATTAGATTAATATAAAGTATTAAATAACGACTGGAAATTTGAAAAAGATATATAAATGTATGTAGGGCGAGTGAAAACTAATAGAAGGGATTGAGATAACGTGTAACTATGGTGTAAGACTACAAACTATAATTAATATGCAATAGAAGAGAATAGTTACAACTCCTTTTGAATTTATTCAAGTATTTTTATTTTCCTTAAATTTTTCTTTCATTTTTCCTAAATAGTTTATGATAAATTCTAATAAAAAAATTACACTCAATTAAAAACATAAACATTCCTATACTTAGATGAAAGCAATTAACCTTAAATCATTCTAAATCTGTGGCTTTTAGACATTTTACCATACAAATCTATTTAAAATTGAGAAGAAAAACTTTAATTTTGTTCCACAACTCAGGTTAGGTCGACTTCAACTGAGTTCCCGATAATTACATTGCTAAAATGCGATAATGTTAAATGTCGTGGAAACATGTTCATGGATAATAAATATGTGTTTGCTTTGTCGAAAAATAAAGAAATATATAGTTTCTTGATGTCCACAATATTGCACAGAATTAAAACGTTACAAAACTAACTTATAACCAATAAAATTGTTTTTTTTTTGTTTCAAAATAGCCATAAACATGTATTAAATTCAACGTAGTCCAAATGTAGTTTATTTTTGTAGTAATTTCCTTTGAATATGGTTGATTTCCATTTAAAATGTACATAAAAGCTTAAATACAACGTTAATATTAAGTATAGGAAGTTCTATTTATTTAAATTGGTTATAGGGCTTTCATTCGAAATTAATGTTTTTTATAAAGTTTGTAGAGATATTTTCATAAGGGAGACGAATGCGTTATTCATTCAATTCTCTTTATTACTATAATTAAAAATACGTCACTAATTCAATACGTAAGGACTTACTTGCTAAAGTATTTGCTAAGTACTTGCTAAGAATTACGAGCAATTAAGCCCTAACGTATGCACTTTGTTAAGTATTTTTAAGCAAGTAAGCCCTTACGTATTCACTTAGTTGAGTATTTTTAAGCAAGTAAGCCCTTACATATTCACTTAGTTAAGTATTTTTAAGCAAGTAAGCCCTTACTTATTCACTTAGTTGAGTATTTTTAAGCAAGTAAGCCCTTACTTATTCACTTAGTTGAGTATTTTTAAGCAAGTAAGCCCTTACGTATTCACTTAGTTGAGTATTTTTAAGCAAGTAAGCCCTTACTTATTCACTTAGTTGAGTATTTTTAAGCAAGTAAGCCCTTACGTATTCACTTCGTTAAGTATTTTTAAGCAAGTAAGCCCTTACGTATTCACTTAGTTGAGTATTTTTAAGCAAGTAAGCCCTTACTTATTCACTTAGTTGAGTATTTTTAAGCAAGTCAGCCCTTACGTATTCACTTAGTTGAGTATTTTTAAGCAAGTAAGCCCTTACGTATTCACTTAGTTGAGTATTTTTAAGCAAGTAAGCCCTTACTTATTTACTTAGTTGAGTATTTTTAAGCAAGTAAGCCCTTACGTATTCACTTAGTTGAGTATTTTTAAGCAAGTCAGCCCTTACGTATTCACTTAGTTGAGTATTTTTAAGCAAGTAAGCCCTTACGTATTCACTTAGTTGAGTATTTTTAAGCAAGTAAGCCCTTACGTATTCACTTATTTAAGTATTTTTAAGCAAGTAAGCCCTTACTTATTCACTTATTTAAGTATTTTTAAGCAAGTAAGCCCTTACTTATTCACTTATTTAAGTATTTTTAAGCAAGTAAGCCCTTACGTATTCACTTAGTTAAGTATTTTTAAGCAAGTAAGCCCTTACGTATTCACTTAATTAAGTATTTTTAAGCAAGTAAGCCCTTACTTATTCACTTATTTAAGTATTTTTAAGCAAGTAAGCCCTTACTTATTCACTTAGTTAAGTATTTTTAAGCAAGTAAGCCCTTACTTATTCACTTATTTAAGTATTTTGAAGCAAGTAAGCCCTTACGTATTCACTTAGTTAAGTATTTTTAAGCAAGTAAGCCCTTACGTATTCACTTAGTTAAGTATTTTTAAGCAAGTAAGCCCTTACTTATTCACTTATTTAAGTATTTTTAAGCAAGTAAGCCCTTACTTATTCACTTATTTAAGTATTATTAAGCAAGTAAGCCCTTACGTATTCACTTAGTTAAGTATTTTTAAGCAAGTAAGCCCTTACTTATTCACTTATTTAAGTATTTTTAAGCAAGTAAGCCCTTACGTATTCACTTAGTTAAGTATTTTTAAGCAAGTAAACCCTTACTTATTCACTTATTTAAGTATTTTTAAGCAAGTAAGCCCTTACGTATTCACTTAGTTAAGTATTTTTAAGCAAGTAAGCCCTTACTTATTCACTTATTTAAGTATTTTTAAGCAAGTAAGCCCTTACGTATTCACTTAGTTAAGTATTTTTAAGCAAGTAAGCCCTTACGTATTCCCTTAGTTGAGTATTTTTAAGCAAGTAAGCCGTTACGTATTCACTTAGTTGAGTATTTTTAAGCAAGTAAGCCCTTACTTATTCACTTATTATGTATTTTTAAGCAAGTAAGCCCTTACTTATTCACTTATTTAAGTATTTTTAAGCAAGTAGCCCTTACGTATTCACTTAGTTAAGTATTTTTAAGCAAGTAAGCCCTTACGTATTCACTTAGTTAAGTACTTTTAAGCAAGTAAACCCTTACGTATTCACTTAGTTAAGTATTATTTAATTATAGTTTAATCAGTGAATTCAAGATGATTACATCAAGTAACTCCTTCTATTAGTTCTTACTCTCACTATCTATATATTGTTCAAATTTTCAATAACTAATAAAATACTTTGTATTCGTCCGCAATACAGTTCAAATACATTTTTTTTCTAGTGGATGACACTTGATGTCAATGCAGTTTGATTTCAAATATCAATTCATATATTAAATTTAAATAATTCATTTTTGTTTCATATAGGAGAAAAACCTTTTCCAAAAGGGGTCAGTAAAACATGTTTGTTTATTTTACTTGTTATTCATCCACTGCTTATATGTTGTAGGTTATGTGGTAGAACTGCTGTATTAACGCGTAGGGTTTGTTACTATATTTATATTATTTGTAATTATTTAATATAAAGTAACTAGAATAAAGTGTATCTTTGTTTACCTAAGTAAGAATGCACAATTCAGATTAGAACCAATTCAAGTGAAGTATTCTCTCCCACAAATAAATCGCAAACACTCTCATATTTTGAGGAAACATGTTTCTAAATGTGTTTGCTTTGCCAAAATGTTTTCATGAAAAAATATTTTGTTATGCCACAATATTTCATAGATATGCCTAAAACTAGTTTACTCTTAGCTTATGGTTTTTAAAATAGTTGCCAAGATATTAAATGACTGTGGATATCAGAGACAAAAGTACTAATAGTATATCATATAGTAGTTTTGCTTTCTTCTATTCCGTTGCACTATTTAACTATTTAATTTAGTCTTCGTTAAACAGTTCATTTTAAACATAGCAGTTCAATAATATTACTCGTAACGTGTATCTAATGAACGGTTTAAACAGGAGATATGTAATTAGTAAAATTGGATTACACGGTTGAGTGTTAATCCTACGTAAACCGTTATCTCTACTAATTACAAAAATAACCCGCACTTACTTTCTATTTACCAGGAAACCAATTATTTTAGTAATTCCACAAACCAATGTACTACAAGCAATCAGTTTTAGCTATGCTAACGATTAAATCAAGTGCAATGTTTATTATCTAAGAGTAATTACTTTTTATCCCACGTGGTTTCAGGTAAAATCACACAATGTTATCACGATTAGTTTTCTTTCAAGTTAAAATTCCATTGTCTGAAAGTAAAAGTAGATATAAGCGAATGACAGAGCTACCGATCCGCAATAAGACAATGCCTCTGTGATCGCGGTACCACTTCAAAGAATACACGTCACGAATATGTAGACTAACGTGCATGCGATTAGCCAAAACAATTCTTTGACTCGAAGAGGCAGTGAATTCAGGAAGTTACGACAATCGTGCAACGATTACGCGTGAATAGGCTCTTTTGATGTTCTTATGTTTGAACTTAACTTCTTTGTTTTAACAAAGAGTTCAAAACGCTCCCGTTTTTTAGTATCAAAGTTCAGAGAAAATTATCAAATAATACCCAGCATTGTGGTTTTATTAAATTTGTGTTTGTCCTTTATTTTTGCATTTAGAACGTTGCTGAGTTCCTCCATGATTTGTTTAAAGTTTCATTTGGTATATTTCTTTACTAAAGGATATTGTACTTATTTTATATATTTCAGTGCTTGATTCTGTTATTTAATTTGTACACTTAAATCTTTGCTATGAAATCTATTTACAGTTTCTATGTTTAAAAAATGCTTAGAAGTACAGACGTTGTACAAATCTAAATCTATGATAATTACTTATCCAATTCCTTCTATTAGTTCGCACTTTCCTTATATATATATATATATATATATATATATATATATATATATATATATATATATATACATATATATATATATATATGTATACATATATATATATATATATATATATATATATATATAATAAATTAAAAATATTTCAAAAACAAGAATACTTTTAATGAATATATTTATTCAAAGCTTTTCGCCGATAAAATAGTACCAGCTTCTTCAGGGAAATAATAATCCAATTATATATTTTTACAAAATTAAATCATATGCGCTACAAACGACCATATGTTTATAAGTATTGCACTTTATGTCATTTTTTCTATATCAAACTTATTACAAGTTTGACATTTATATGTAGGACAAATTATATGTAGGACAAACAAAAAAGAAATTAAAAGAAACATAGAAAGAACATTTAAACGCTTATATCAAACCAAACATATACAAATCAAATTTAGCTACGCATTGTATTAATAATGGACACGAGTTCCCGGAAATATAAAATATAACATTAATAAACGAATTAAATAAAGGATTAAAAATGAATATATTTGAAACATTGGAAATTTATAAGCATAAAGTTAAAAACAAATTAATTGATGGACAAATTCAAGTGAGATCAAGGCACCAAATTATTTATAATGTCATTGATGTTATAGAAAAATTTACATAAAGTGCAATACTTATAAAGATATGGTCGTTTGTAGCACATATGATTTAATTTTGTAAAAATATTTTATTAGATAATTATTTTCCTGAAGATGCTGGTACTATTTTATCGGCGAAAAGCTTTGAATAAATATATTGATTAAAAGTATTCTTGTATTTGAAATATTTTTAATTTATTAACTATATTACAAGAAAACATATCACGATATTTCATATATATATATATATATATATATATATATATATATATATATATATATAAAGAACAATATTCCTGATGATGTTGGTACTGTTAGCCAACGAAAAGCTTTGAATTGTAAATTCAATTATAATTCTTGTATTTGTATTTTGACTTAGTTCTTTATTAATACACAAGAATACATATTGCGATATATATATATATATATATATATATATATATATATATATATATATATATATATTCAACTATGTAACACTGTTTTCTTGTATTCACTTATCACTTTCACTATTTGTACTCAAACAGGAATCTTACTTGGTATTTATGAGAGTTAAATTTCAAAGATTGATAGTATCACCATTGTCGAGCATCAACTAACCGGGGGGGGGGGGTGTTTGTAGTAGACTGCCAGGTTTGTGGAATTTCCATTGTCCCGTGGTGTACTGTTATTCATCTATTTTCGGACTCACTGCACTGTGGGAGTATTTTAAGTTTGTCTTGGGGTTACTTTTGTCTATCAGGTTGAATAATTTATCGTTTTTTTATTTTATTTGTATTTGTTCGTTTACAATATTATTTTTATGTTTATAAATTGTAGATGTTCCCAGATTGTCATTTTCAGCCCTTTTTGTACTTTTTTATTAGGTGTATGTTTTATAATGTGGGGAATGTGTGTTTGTTTTTGATGGCGTGTGTAGCTATGTTTGAGTTGTAAATATAAAGTTTGATGTATGCATTGAGATGTTCTTGATATCTGTCTTTTAATTTCTTTTTTGTTTGGCCTATGTATATTTTATTGCCGTCTGAGCATTCGATTTTATATATTCCGTTATCAAGTGTGGGACATATTTTTTCCGCTTGGTTTATTTTATTTATTATATATATATATATATATATATATATATATATATATATATATATATATATACAGTATATTGTATATACAATATACTGTTCAAAATTTCAATCGTTAATCAAATACGTTTTTATTCATCCTCTGATGTTCATATATATATTTCTTACTTTTAGTGGATAACTCTTGATGTTAATACAGTGTATTTAAAAATTATTTCATTAATTAAATTTAAACAATTATTATTAGTTTTATATGGGATTAAAACCTTTTACAAAATGGGCAAGGTATTCAATACAGTTAGTTCGTCCCATTTGGCTTTAAGTAAATGAAAACATATGATTTCATACAACAGTGGATTTTATGTTAGAGGTTTAATGGTAGATCAGCTGTTTTAACGTATAGGTTGTGTTACTTAATTTATATTAATTGTAACTATTTATTAAAAAGTAACTAAAATAAAATTTTCTTTGTTAACCCGAGTAGGAATCGATTCTAAAATGTTTTTTATATTACTTTTTTTATTCACAGATCCATTTATAAACGAATATTTGATTGTGTTTATTTGACATTGATTACTCTATCTTCTTTTTTTCAGCACAAAATAGGTTCAATAATTTGTGTTGTCTTTAAACAAAAACAAAACATTTATATGTGAGCATAGCGTCTAAGTTAAATCTATAATTTTAGAAGCGTCTTATAATTTTATATTTTGGACTGTCAGCTTTCCTTTTGTAGCATTGCACATGATTAACCCTTTGAGACCCAGGTATCACAATTGTAACACTTTTTTTTTAATGCTACAACAAATAGTCAAACAAGCAACTGAGCGGTTAGACCTGCCTCACATGATTGTGACACTTAAGAACGGCTACTCTAATTTTATTGGGATTTTTCCGTGGCGTGGGTAGGTTGCACTGCTGTTTGTTTCCTTCTGTTCAGTTGTTTTTACTCATGCTGAGACTTGTGCTTGTGTTTTTATGTGTTTCAGACGTTGTTTTGGTTAGTATCACATGAAACTTTGTGTGTTTTGTAACTTAAGTGTGCTGAATACAAATGCATTCATGCCGTTTCTTTTAATTAACATTTTGATGGTGAAAATCACGATTTTACAGTGACTATCACGATTGTGACACTTGGGACTGAACAGTACCTAACCTTAAATGTGAAAAATAAGTGTTGTTGCTTGTGTTTACACTTAACTTATGCTATACAAAATTTTAAAAATGAATAACATTGATGGGCTACATAATTTAAGTGATGAAGCCATTTTAGCAGAACTATGATACTCTGACTTTGAAGATCTACAGGATGACGACGACCTTGTCATCGACTCTACCTACCAACCTGAAGGACATTCTGCTGGCAAAAACGAGGAAACTGATGAGGCGACCCTGCTTTAGATGCTGATCCGGGACCTGGAACTTCTTCATCAACTAACCAAGAACATACAAGTAAGGCAAAACGTCACTCTTGGCGAAAAAAGGCCTTTAGTACAAAAGACGATCCCATTCAAAACTATGTCAACACTGTACCGCAGGACTTAAATCCAGCTTTCTACTGTGAAAAATACATTATTCCCGAGCGGTTTCAACCTTTTACCTTGTGAAGAAGATAAAAGCACCCGTGTCGAAACCTTCGGTAGACATGCGGTTCGATGGGTGCAACCATTGGCCATCAGTGAACAATTTGAAGAACCCGCACATGTGGCGTCTAGAATAGTGTAAATCTAGATCTAGAACCAGATACAAAAAAGCAATGTGTATATTTGTCTGTCAAAAGATCGAAAAAGGGTTGTGAGGTTTTATACTGTTGAAAAGTAACACTAAAAACTTAAAGTCAAAGGTAACTTTCTTGAACCAAGAACATTTCAGACTTTTTTTATAGTGTAATAAATATTGGTTTACATTGCTACAGAGAGCTATTGTACTTATAATGATTTGTAAGTTCTTATTGAATTATTTACAATAACATTTTCATAAAACTGTTACAATTGTTATAGTTCATTTTTGGAGGCCTTCAGACCCAGGTATCACAATTGTGACACTAGACTCCCGCCATTACCAAAAAAAAAATTAAAAAATTAAAAACACTATTTTTGGTAAATTTAGACCATACAAATGCTATTTTTTGAAAAAAATTTAAAAAATTCAAATTTATCTGGCTTTAAGTCTGAAAGGGTTAAGTAAATGAAGTATCATTACAAGATAAATATGGCCAGGTGAGAAGACATTCAGGGGCAATTTTTGCAGCGGCAGACTGGGCGTAAATATTATGTTCTAATGAGCTGAAGTCGCGCCCGTACTTGGTACAAAATGGTGCTTACAGTGACGTTCTAAGAAATGAGAGAAAGGTTGAGGCCCTTGTGTAGTTTCTTTTCTGCAAGAGTGGAGATACCGCCAAAAATACGTGATTACAAATGTAAAACAAGTGTTGCCTAAGGTTTGAAAAATAGGCTGATCATTTTGAGTTAAATTAAATATTTACCTATTTCGTATGGATCATCTGTAGTAAGTCATCTATCTGCATCTATTAGTATTACATTCTCTATGGAACTAAACCACCCAGTTTCACCTCCTAAGTGAATAGAATCTATAACAAATAAACCGCGTCGATTTTAAAGAAAAGTTAATTATATTTTTAACCACAAAATATATGATCGTGTACTAGATTTAGAGCTACTGTAGCTTTAGAGCTAGAATTAAGTAAATGTTTTCAGAAATAAAACTCCTATAGTCCTGTTTGTAGAGTTTTAAAGTTGTTTTTAAAATCAAACATGAAAATGTAGGACGCATGGATGCAAAAACTCTACTGCTATAAAGAAGTTTTTTCGAATTGTTTGTTCCATTTTAAAATTCTGCTTTACTGTGTACGACCAAGCGGTGGGTAAACAAACAATGGAGTGTATATAAACACAAACTTCAAAGCTATTGTTTACATGACTGTGTTTACTTCAGGGATGCCTTCATTTTTGTAGTTGTTTGTCCAGTTAAAAATAACCATCCATTGTTTCCTAGGTTTTCCCGATTTTTAGTAACTATTCTTGGCATATTGCACTAGTACTTTTAAATTAATAGAGAACAATTGAAAATATTAATAAAAACTGACATTCCGTTATTCAACTCCAATGCTTACTTCGTTTTTACACATTTTACTTTAAACTAACTACAAGTAAACTTTAAAAATACTTATTCCAACACAGCAAACTACAATTAGTGTTAAAAGTGGAATGAATACATACAATACTTACAATAGAACACTCGAAACAAAACACCCTCAAGGGCTCTAATAAAACCGACCCTTATACTGTACTACAATACACAGCAGGGTTATGTTATACCACTAATTATCCAATTAGGAAGGGCTTTATTATTAAAAACTAGCAGGTTAGCCGTCCTACGTGCAGAGTAGACGTAATAGTTTTATTGTGTTTATTGCATTTCGAAATACAAAACATTGATGAAATAAGTCAACTCTAGGTTGTTGAATCGATTTTTAATACGAACGTGTTTACACCCAAAAAAGATTTTTCAACAAACTTATAAACAATATTTACAGCTTTTTTTTCTTTAAAGAAAATATGTAGTTTCGCTTGAAACACAAGGACAAGCAAAACAGAATCAAGATTCAGAACCATCGTACCTGTACATCAAAAAATACGCAGCAGCTGCAATGCAGCATCATGCTTCAAGTGAGAGAAAAGAATTTAATTTACTGAAATTAAATCCCAATAAATATGTCAAACAAAAACTTATAGATTAATATTTTGAAAAAACAAAAGAGGAAAATGCTTCTGAGTGTAACATAACATTTGTAACGTATAACTAACCTTGAAAAATGAATAACAATTACTATCAGCTGTTTAAATCTGTTTAAAAGTGAATTTTACAGGTAACTACAAACACATTTAAAATCAGCGGATAAGGCCAAGTATGTAATCGAGTATAGTAATTAAGTGTTAAGGGAGTGTTCCAGGTCAGTGGGGAGGTGCACTGATAGACTTTATAAATAAAAATAGGACTATGTGACCAGGGACCCTAAGAATGTACATGTAAAATTTCAGTTTAATGGATCCAGTAGTTTTTACGTGATTGAGTAACACACACACACACTCTCTCTCTCACACACACACACACACACACACACACATACATACATACATACATACACATACACACACTTCATAGAAACACAAACACACACACACACATACATACATACACATACACACACTTCATACAAACACACACACACACAACCCCCCCCCCACACACACACACACGCGCGCGGTGTTAATGGTAGTAACCTTGATTCACAAACGGACAATGCGAAAGGAAAGCGAAAAGAAGCTAAAACACAATCCAAGCGACAAAAAAAGCGTAAAAATAGTAACAAGCAAAAATAATAGTCCAACACCACACATAAAAAACAATTTAAAATTGCAAGGAAATTCGCTTTCTATTTAGCTTGTTATTCTGACATTTGTATATACATATTTACATTAGTTGTAATTATAAAATGAAAAGAATTCAAATCAATTTTTTCTTTGTCGCCTTGAGTGGGAATTGAATTTTTATAATTTATATTACTTGTTAAAAATGTATTCACAGCATTAAACTTTTTACCATGTAACCAGTTATAATTACCCTCATCGTGAAACCCAAATCTTATCATACCAAACATTTAACGTTAAGTTAACGTTGGTAAACTTACTTTAACTAAACGTACGATGAAAACACACTTTATATTGAAGAGTTTGAAATAGTAATAGATTAAAGTCTTTTCACTAAGGAATTATCTTTGGAACAGTTGCACTTTGGTGGGTATTTGTCGATAAAACTTACTGACGATATATTCAAAAGACTTTTAAAATGTTATGTGTTTTATAAAGATCTTTAAATGTATTTATATATTTCAAAACATACACACACACGCGCGCGCGCGCACACACACACACACACACACACACACTACGTAAATATTTCAGAAGACAATAATTAATTAAATAAATGATATTAACCAAGTTAAAGCGATTTTTATTTTAAATTTCCTTATTGAAATTCTCATTTGATTTCTCTCGTTGAATTTAAATACAGTATATAATTTTATTAATGAAATGGATTTTTCTTTGTCTTAATTTGTTAAATTTGACCTTGTAACAATTTGATAAACTTTAATCTTGATATTAGTAATTTAATACTGTATAATTTATATTTAATCTCCACCATTTAGATACTTTTCAATAAAAATTCAGTTGTCTATATATTTTTTACTCTAATGAAAAATCAATATAATAATAATTTTGTATTAAATGAAATATGTATTTATAATTTTGAAATTAGTATTTAAATTAATAAATGGTTATTTTGTAATTAAAATATTGACTTGCCCTAAGGATCTTTACTGCACCTGGCTCCTCTTTTCCCAAGGTTGATTCACTGGAGTCTGGAATGTTCTAGCTGAAATGAACGATTTTAAGTTCGACTTTAATATTGATTAGTTACATTTAAAAAATTTAATAATTCGAATCGTGGCGGTTGAAGAGGTGGCCAGTTCCACTTCCATCTTGGGCTATTAAGGCTTAGCCTCGGAACGGTATCTGGCGGTAATTGGTTCAGGATGTCCAGAAGAAAACGTCCGTCTTGTCCTAGCGCTATTTTACGTCTGCCATCTCATAAAACGGGGTCCCCACTCTTTCATTTCGTTATCCAAAACCAGCCCTTTGCACCGGCTTTGTTTACCTCTTTTGATAGCGGACAGGTTTGGCCCGCAACTTTCTCTTCCACAATTGTGTTTTAAAAATCTTTAATGGAAATAATTTTACCAATTTTACCTTTTCTTGTAAAATCTGTAAATTTTGAGACTGATTTTGGATGTCTCAGTGTGTGTGTGTGTGTGTGTGTATTTTTTAATAAATTTCGCAACAATGCTAATTCTAATTTAACCACTTAAAAAATAGTTTATGACTATCCGAACTTTGAATTTACTAAATTTGATAAAACTTACTGAGACAGAACGTTTTCGATCGCTATGTGCCGATCTTCATCAGGGTCTTCTGCTTGGAGATGTTGGGTCAAGCGGTGACGGTTTTTAAAGGTAGGTTTTCGATAGTATCGAAGAGTATGTGTGATTTGTATTGTGGTTTTCGTTTAATATGTTTGTGCTTTGTGTTTGTGTGTATCTGTAAATTTCATATTGTTCTAGTGTGTTGAGATGTGGTCCTTTTTTGTTGATGTGTAGGATTTCTAGGTTATGGTAAATGTCTGTGTATTTGTGACATGTATCTTTTATATGGTTGTAAAATGTTGAGTTGGTGTTCTGTTTGTGTTCTTCGATTCTTTGTTTAGAGCTGCGGCCTGTTTGTCCAATGTAGAATTTGTTACATTCGTCGCAATTCAGTTTGTATACGCCTGGTGCTTGTAGTTTCTCCATGTTGTTGGTGCTGTGTTGTATTTTGTATTGTAACTTGTTATTAGTTTTGTATGCTATTTTGCATCCTATTTTTGAAATTTGGGGGCTATTTTGTTTGTTGTTTTGTTTATGAATGGTAATGTGATGTATCTGTTTTCCCTGTCTGTAGTGTTAATTTTAGTGTTTTTTTTTTTTGTATATTATGTTTTTTGAGATATGTGGGCTATTTTATTTGATGTTCTGCTTATGTGTGGTGTTGTGATATAATTGTTTTCTCTCACTGCAGTGTTAATTTTAGCAGTTTGTTTGTATATTGTGCAATAGTTTGTCTATTATTGTCGTGTTGTATCCATTTGTGTATGCCAAATATTTAATTGTGTCTAGTTCTTTGTTTATGTTTTCTGTGGTCATTGGGACTTCTTTGAGTCTATGCAGCATGGATATAAAGGCAGCGTGTTTGTGTTAGATAGGGTGGTTTGAGGTGTTGTGGATAAGTGTGTCTGTCATGGGTTTCCTGTAAATGTTGAAACTGTGTATTTTGGTGTATTTTATTAGTGTAGGTGAGGAGTTTTTCGCATTGGCGGAAGTTGCCTCTGTATAGTGTTATTATATCATCGACGTATCTGTGCCAGTAAATACTTTTGTGTGCGTGTGTATTGATTGTGAGTATTTTGGTGTTTTCTAAGTGTTGTAGAAAGATTTCGCTTAGGACACTACTGATAGGATTTCCCATAGGTAGGCCATCTGGTTGTGAATAGAAGTTTGAGTCGTGGGTGAAATAGTTTTGTTTGGTGATAATTTGGAGGATGTTTATGATTTCGGTAACGTGGGTTTTAGGTATGTTGTTCTGTATTAATTGGGTTTCTAGGATGTTGAGCGTTTCGAGTATGGGTATGTTGGTGTACATATTTGTTATGTCGAGTGATAGTAGTGTTGAATTGTGTGGTATGTTTGTGTCTTTTATTTTTTTATGAGATTTGTTCTGTTTTTTATGTGTGTTTCTGTGTTTAAGTTTATGGATAAGACGAATGTAACAAATTCTACATTGGACAAACAGGTCGCAGCTTTAAACAAAGAGTCGAAGAACACAAACAGAACACCAACTCAACATTTTACAACCACATAAAAGATACAGGACACAAATACACAGACATTTACCATAACCTAGAAATCCTACACATCAACAAAAAAGGACGACATCTCAACACACTAGAACAATATGATATTTACAGACACACAAAAACACAAAGCACAAACATATTAAACGAACAAACACAATACAAATCACACATACTCTTCGATACTATCGAAAACCTACCTTTAAAACCGTCACCGCTTGACCAAAAATAACCAAGCATAAGACACAGATGAAGATCGGCACATAGCGATCGAAAACGTTCTGTCTCAGTAAGTTTTAACAAATTTAGTAAATTCAAAGTTCGGATAGTCATAAACTATTGTTTAAGTGATTAATAAGATTAACCGAACGTAATGGACCATGAAATTCAAGAATCTAATTTAACGTATGTTGTAATCTTGCACTATTGTATTATTCATTCCTGATGATGGAATAATGTTTACCAACAAAACGCTTTGAATAAAAATTAATAAATAATTTCTTTGCTATAGTCTACACATATATATATGTATATATATATATATATATATATATATATATATATATATATATATATATATATATTACTTATGTGTATAATAAACACATTATAAGTATTATAAAATAATATAAAGGAATAAATACTATAATGTTTTCAGTACATTCAAAAAATATCTCTGAGTCCTGCGCGTCTTGAAATATATTAGACCAACTTTTTTTATTTTCGTGGAAATATTAATCTTGAAAATGTCTCCATTGTTCCTCCGCCAAGCATAAAATGATTCCTGCCGGGGTTCATTACTTTTTCATTACTTCCTTGCCTTTATCAAGTACTTGTGTTGTATTTTTATTACGTTTGTGTAAAATAATTACATATTTAAAACTCTAATTTACCTTTTTTACACAAATGCAATAATTTATTTCGGGTAAGTTAACTGAATTTAAAAATTCTTTATTTCGGCTACCTACATAAGATAATTAAATAGCAACAAAACAGGAAAAACATGACTACAATGTATATATATATATATATATATATATATATATATATATATATATATATATTAAAAAATGAATATAAAATAATAAATATTCTTGTATTTGAATAACCTATGTTGTTTTAAATTATTAAACAAGAAAACGTATTTTATATTTATATATAAAGGAATATGTGTGTTGAGGTGTGTATATATATATTATAACACTCGTTTAAATCGTGGTTGATTTTCTAACTTTAAGTTTATTTAATGTTTATTAACTTGCAAATGTTATAAATTTACTATTTACTCTATTATTATTATTATTCGTTATTTTAATTAATTGGATTTGGTTTTGCTCAATTACTTATATTATTTACATATATATTATTGTTTTACTCTTAGAGTCGCAGTGTAAAGTTCTTGTGAAATTGAAGAAATATGAGCTTAAATTTTATAAAAAATAATTCTGATTTAATCTACAGATATTGCTTTGATGATTTAATGAAAGAAAATTTATGATCGGCGGATGAACAAAAAATGTTTAATGTTCTAAATTTATTTATAAAGTTTAATGAATTTGAGGGTCACCTGTTCGTTGAATCACTACATGCCTATAGCCACAATCGCTTTTCGACAATTTATTTTCACTTCACTACAACGCGTAGGTTGCTACTTAAATAACATACAACGATTTACTTAATGTTTTCTACAAATTTGAGGAACCTGGCCCACGTCTGCTCTCATCGAACGTTCCTGGATGACTCTCCCACATGTAACGTTTTGGACCTCTTGCCTCTTCTTTCTTCTTTTAAACCAATCACATTTTTATAATTTCAACCTATATTTTTAAAATCTAACGCTTTTCAGAAACTGACTTCCTTTAACGGTACAAAGTTTTTTATCTAGTTTTTGGAGGCAACTTGCGTCTTAAAACTGACTACCTTTTTTTGAGAATTTATGGAACAATAATGTAACTGCCAGTTTGGCCTTCTACACTGTAATCTTAATTTTACAAACAACGCATTGAGGTGCGGTGGGCTTTGCATGAGTACTGGCGCCCTTGGCAATAGGCGTTTCTGTGCGCCCCAAGTCGACCCGCTATTCATTGGTTCAGTTTGAGGCTAGCCCTTGCCGGAAAACACTGTATCGTTTATCGGTTATGGTGCCGGTCTTTGTAAACATTTCGGTGCATTTCGTTTTTTGTTCCACCGTTGCTGTTGGATTTTAGACTGTGTTATCGTATTAGTGTTACTTAAAGTGTTTATAGTTGTGTGTAATATATTTTGTACAATGAATAGGGATAACGAGCTAGAATTATTGGAGAATGGCTCCAGAAGAGCTCTGACTGCTCCGACAATGACGACAAGGTGTCTTCAACATGGCGGCCGCCACTTGGAGCCACTGGCATCATAGACGTACCTTTCACGGGAGATTCTGGATTTAGGGTGTTAATTTCCGGTAACAATACTCCAACTGATTGGTTTAATTTATTGATAGACGTTATTTACTTAGATACAATTGATGTTGAAACAAACAGATATGCCTTGGTATTTTTTGTGGTTCACAAAACACTGCCAGGTCACGAATCACAAATTGGAAATACATACTATGGACGAAATTATATTTTTGGGGACTATTGCTTCCAAAATACTTCTACCCACCAAACAGGCTCCCATTATGGTGACTCCTTCTCGAAACAGCGTTCACAGGCTCTCAAAGAATAACAAAGAAAAAGCAAATGGACGCCGAGTTCAAAGAAAATGCCGAGTTTGTGCAAAAGAAAGCAAAAGGAAATTGACCCCCTACATGTGGGCTGTGTGCCCGGATGGACCAGGACTGTGTGAACTGCGATGTTTCGACAAGTTTCACGAGGACATGGATGACTAAGTTGGTATTTCCTAGACATTATTGTAAATACTGTGTTAGAACTATTTATATAAGTTATATAAACATTTTATGTGAACATTTCATAATTAAATGCGTGCTAGGAAAATTCCCGCTTACGCAGCTTTAGTATTATATAGGTGTGAGAACAGAGCCCCGGCAGTGTGTAAGTCGCCTCTGTATCGCACAGACGTTTTCCACTCCGATTGAGTGCATATCAATTGTATTGTTTTATTAAGTAAAATTTATGTAACAGTTTTCTAAATTAATTGTTTATTAAATTCAAAGGTTTGTTAGAAATAAAAATCATTTTTAAAAACCTTTCTTGCTTAATATAAAACGTAACTGGCGCAGTCGGTAGGATACCTCAAGGAAGTTAACGAATATAACGTCCGTCGGTTTTAACCGTTAATTGAGGAAACCTTAAGTAGAGTGAATATCTACAACCACTTAATAGAGCGCATATCTATTAAGAACACGAGCGAATATCGTGTAAGTGAAAAGTGAAAGTTGTTCAAATGAGCAAAGTATTTTGGATCAACTTGTAAGTAGATCTTAAGATATAGAATTAAGAAAAAGTAGAGTAAATACTTTTTAATTTTATATAATTGATTTTTGATTTTATTATTTTAAAGAAAATAATATTTTAAAATGGCAACGCCAACATTAAAGAAAGAATATCTAGATATGATTCCTGAGTATAGTGGAGAGCCCACTATGCTCCACAGATTTATTTCTATATGTGACAAAGTAGTAAATAAGTTTTATGTAAGCGAAAATCCAGAGGATTTTCAAAATGAATATTTATTTTCCTCTATACTAGCTAAACTAAAAGGCCAAGCATTAGAAATGGTAGTAAACTCAAACTCATATAACTGGTATGAGATTAAAAAAGTATTATTAACCAGCTATTCAGACAAAAGAGATTGTTTTACCTTAAATTTAGAAATGGCTGAGTTAAAACAAGAGAATAACGAATCACCTTTTAAATTTTATGAAAGAATTCAAAAACTATTAAATTTACAAATTTCATTTTTTGTTAATAAAGAGCCACAAAGACAATTGGCCAAAGATGTTTTAATAGAATATGTTCAGAAACTAGCTTTAAGAGTTCTCCTTAGAGGTTTACATGAACCTGTAGGATCGCTAATGCGAACCAAAAATCCAGATTCTCTTAGCGAAGCACTTAATATGCTTACTAACGATTTTCAATTTAAAAATAACAAATTATTTCAAAATGTTAAACAGAACATTCCACCTAGGGCCCCACAATACCCGCCTATTCGCAAACCCCTTCCTAACAAACAAACCTTCCAAAACTATAGGCCCAACTACCAAAATAATCCTAACCAATTTACTAAACCTAACTCATACGTGCAGCAAAATCAACAACCGAGACAGTCTAACAACTACACACCATTAAAAGTTCATCAAAAATTTGAACCAGAACCAATGAGCATTTCCACACGTCAAACAGGGAACACAATTAGACAAAATAGACTTTATCAGATGACAGGGAAACCAATAGAGGAGGAAAATTACGATCAAACTATGAATCGATTGACTGAACAAATGACTAACTCTTATCTGACCGAACAAACAGATTATGAACCGCAAGAGGACCCTGACAGCTACATAGACTTTGATGATTCCCCGCAAGAGGAAAACGCATGCGGATTCACTCAAGAGGACAATCATACCCAAAATCATTTTTTAGGACTAACCACATTAAAAAGACATTTTCCATAATGCATATAGAAGACGACACAAACGAACTACCGTACATCCACGATCCCAAGACCAATTTAAAGATGCTGATTGACACTGGAAGTACGAGATCATTTATTAAAAAATCAATAGCTTTCCAATTTTTCAAAAACACTCTAAAACAAGAGCCATTTGAAGTGAGTACAGCTCATGGAGTATCAAAAGAAAAATACAGTTGTACGCTACCCCTTTTAGGAAAAGAAACAACCAAATTCTATTTATTTGATTTCCATAAAGATTTTGACTTACTCCTTGGATTAGATAACATAAAAGAATTAAAAATTAATTTAAATTTTGTGAATGATAAATTAATATTTCGCAATAAGCAAATGCCGATCAAATATTTTAACACAGAAGAACAAAATAATAATAATAACAATAATAATAATAATATAAGCGAATGTCAGGAACAGAAAGCAAAGAAGGGAACAAGTTATGTTATACAAGCCCGCGCTAGCCAAACGATTAAATTTAGAATACAAAATATTCAAGATGGAGAAGGACTCTTACCATACAAAAACTTAAATGGATTAGAAATTCCGCAGTGTATAGTCTCAGTACACAAGGGAGAAGCCTACTGCCCTATAATAAACAACACAGAAGTAAATGTAGAATTAACAGTAAATGAACCATTAGAATTAAAATCTTTAGAAGAATACAATATCCTTAGACCTGATGCAATGCAAATGAACGCTAATTTCAATTTATTAGATTATAAACAAAAAAATTCGAGAAGAAAAAATTTAGATTTATCAAAATTTAGAATGGAACATATGAACTCGGAAGAAAAATCCGCTATAACAAGTTTAATAAAAGATTATGCAGATTTATTCCATATTGAGGGAAACGATTTAACTTTTACCAACCAAATAAAACATGTTATTAGGACTACTGATGAAATTCCCGTATACTCCAGAAATTATAGATATCCAGAGATTTACAAGAACGAAATTAATAAACAAACTGAGGACATGCTTGAACAAGGAATTATTAGACCTTCAAATTCTCCATGGAACTCTCCTGTCTGGATTGTACCCAAAAAACAAGACGCTTCTGGCAAAAGAAAATTTCGATTAGTAATAGATTTTAGAGGATTAAACAAGAAAACAATTGACGATAAATTTCCCTTGCCAAACATTACCGACATATTAGATAAATTAGGACGATCTCAGTATTTTACAACTTTAGATTTAGCCTCAGGATTTCACCAAGTAGAAATGGATAAAAATAGCATAGAAAAAACAGCGTTTTCAACAGAAACGGGACACTATGAATTTTTAAGAATGCCATTTGGACTAAAGAATAGCCCCCCTACATTTCAAAGAATTATGAATAACATTCTGAGAGGAATCCAAAATGAAACATGTTTAGTTTATTTAGACGATATTATAATTTACTCCACTAGCCTCCAAGAACATATACAAAGACTTAAAGAAGTATTCGACAGATTACGCAAAGCCAACTTTAAAGTACAGCTGGATAAAACAGAATTTTTAAGAAAAGAAGTAGCGTATCTAGGGCATGTTGTTACACCGGAAGGCGTAAAACCTAACCCAGCAAAGATTTTGGCAATCAAAAACTATCCAATACCCAAAACCACCAAACAAATTAAAGGATTTTTAGGACTAATAGGCTATTATCGAAAATTTATTAAAAACTTCGCCAAGATAACAAAACCCTTTACTAACTGTTTAAAGAAAAATGCAAAAATAAACATAGAAAATCCAGACTTCATAGAATGTTTTGAGACATGTAAAAATATACTGACTAATGAGCCCCTTCTACAATACCCAGATTTTGAAAAGGAGTTTACTCTAACAACAGACGCTAGTAATTTTGCACTAGGAGCAATTTTAAGCCAGGACAAAAATGGGAAGGACCTTCCTATAGCGTATGCCAGCAGAACTTTAAACGACAGCGAAACTAATTACTCCGCGATTGAAAAGGAATTACTAGCAATCGTATGGGCCACTAAACACTTTAGGCCTTATTTATTTGGAAGAAAATTTAAAATTTATACAGACCATAAACCTTTACAATGGTTATTTTCAGTTAAAGAACCAAATTCCAAGCTTTTAAGATGGAGATTAAAATTAGAAGAATATGATTATGACATAAGATACAAAAAAGGGAAATTAAACCAAAACGCAGATGCCCTGTCTAGAATACAATTGAACATTACTAATAAAAGGTCAACAAACACCCAACACACTGTAGAACCAGACCTTGATTTATCTCCAGCTGGATTAATCCAACGTTTCTTCCCGGAATTAAATGAAGATAACGAGTCTATGGTCGTACAACTCGACGCAACAGATAATGCCAACTTAGAGTACGATCAAGAAAGTGACAGTCAAACCGTGCATTCCAACTTCGAAGGGAACACCCAAATTGAAATACCAATTTCCGACGAACCTGTAAACTTTGGGAGAAATCAAATATTTTTGTCATTAGTAAAATACGAACCAAAGAAAGTAAAAATTATAAAACTATTCGGAACTTCAAAAATTCGTTTAATGGTCGAAATATCAGAAAATAACTTTAAAGAAGACATAGTTAACTTCGTAAAATCATATTTGGTACCCAAAATAAAATATAATCTATATTTTGAAGACGATTTTTACGAGAAATTTGCATCATGCGTAGCCAAAAATTTCAAACAAACTGAACTAAATTTGGTTAAGTGTAATAACAAACTCTTAGACCTAACTTCGGAAGAAGATACCTTAGAAACGATAAGTAATTATCATGTCAGCAAAACCAATCACCGAGGGATACAAGAAACATACGAACAAATTAAGCGAAGATATTATTGGCCTAATTTAAAATCACTAATCCAAAATTTCATAAATCAGTGTGACATATGTCAAAGAACCAAATATGACAGAATGCCCTTACAATTAGAGATGAACTTGACGCCTACAGCTTCAAGGCCTTTCCAGATAATTCACATCGACACTATCTCTTTAGAAAAGAATGCGTTTATCAGCATTGTCGACAGTTTCACAAAGTATGCTCAAGCTTATCGCTTGGGAAGCTCTCAAGCTACAGAGATTGCAGACAAGCTATTAGATTACTTTGCGCAGTTCTGCTTACCAACAGTTATTATCTCAGACAATGGAACGGAGTTTAATAACAGGATTGTGAAGGAGATATTAGACCTGCATAAAATCAAAATCCATTTTATCAGTACACAAAACCCCCAATCAAACGGATTATGTGAAAGATTTCATTCCACCTTAATAGAACACATAAGGCTGTTAAATAATCAAATCGAATTTAAAAAAGACAGTATAATTAAGAAAGTCAAATATGCTATAATAGCCTATAACAATAGCATTCATTCAGTCACAAAATTAACGCCGTGCGAAGTCTTATTTGGACACATAAATTCAAACTCTTTATTAGATATAGATTTAGAAAAACAAATTGTAAATGACTACGTTTTAAACCATAAAGAAAAGACAAAAATACTTTACGAAAACATTAGGGATAGCAATCAAAGAATTAAAGAAAAAGTTTTAGAAAAAAGGAATGTAAACAAAGAACCACTTCCAGAAATACCATCTGAAGTTTATATAAAATCAGTTCAGAAGCAAAGCAAAACTAAAAACAGATATAGCAAGGAAGAAATAGCTTCGATAGATAAAGAAAGAAAAACTGGAAAAATAAAGCCTAGACATCATAATACAAAAGACAAAATACATTTGTCGAAAATTAAAAGGCCTAGGAAGATAAAAAATGTAATTAATGACCAAAATCCTTCTTGTTCATATTCGACACAATCAAATTAAAATCCCTACCATACCTTTGTCCACTAGTTCTATGCAAGAAACTTTATTAAACTTTTAAACAACATTGTTTTTATTAATTGTATGTGTTACAAACTTTTGTAATTAATTAAATGATATGTAACTAATTATGGTAATAAATATTGTTAATTATTTGAAATATGTTAATCACAAAAAGAAATGTAATTGAAGAAAATTAGAAACTATACTCTTAAAGAGATAACAAAACAAAAAGAATTCTTATAAACTGACTAGAATCCTTATCAAATCTATAACAGGCAAGTTGAATGTAAATGATGGTAGAAATTATGAAAAATTATATAAAACTTTTATTGTAATCAATGTAAATTTTGTAGAACAAAAATTAGATTCTGATAACAATTGTATATGTTATAAACATTTTGTATCTATCCTATGATAGAAAAGACTCATTATAAATTGTATTAATCAATTCCAAATACTTTTGCTCAGTTGAATTATAATGAACAGAAAATTAGACTGTAAAATGCCCATCATCAAAAACAATAACGCCTACAAACTACGAGGATACTGCTTTGGAAATCGCAGACAACCCATTTAACTGGATCTTGGAAATCAACCTTTGCCTGGTGACTTTCTCCAGTGAAGAACTCTTCAACCCATGCCGAAAATTGCCCTTTACGGAGGCGTATTCAGCAGCTTATATACTTCGCCCTCATCAGGAAGAAGAAGAAGACTTCAACCAACGCCGAAACTTCGCCAACCCCCGAAGTTTTCTTTAGGGATGGAGGAGTTATATAAACATTTTATGTGAACATTTCATAATTAAATGCGTGCTAGGAAAATTCCTGCTTACGCAGCTTTAGTATTATATAGGTGTGAGAACAGAGCCCCGGCAGTGTGTAAGTCGCCTCTGTATCGCACAGACGTTTTCCACTCCGATTGAGTGCATATCAATTGTATTGTTTTATTAAGTAAAATTTATGTAACAGTTTTCTAAATTAATTGTTTATTAAATTCAAAGGTTTGTTAAAAATAAAAATCATTTTTAAAAACCTTTCTTGCTTAATATAAAACGTAACTTATATGAATGACTTATTGGCATTGTGTGTAAACCTATTTTTGTCAATGAAAAACATTGTAAATGGCGATGGGAAATGTTGTAGGTATTTAAATTTTTGTGGTACTTCTTCTTTAACTATAACTAAGTGTTGTGACTGAAAAAAAGGTTTGTCGGTATCCTTTTTCTGGCATAGCGAGCCAGACCCGACGTGATGTGTAACTCACTTATTAAGTCTTAGATATGTGTATACCCATGATTTATAATCTATAGTTCCCTTTAGAGTCTCTCTTCACATATCGTTACTACATATATATTTATTTTTTTTAATTATTTATTTTTTTTGCCAAGTCAAGTAAACATAAAATTATATGTGCATCAATAAATACATGTCACATAAGTAATAATTCAAAAACAAAGAAAACGATTTTGAAATTAATTTCTGGTAATGATTTTGTTACACAGTTTATTTATAAAGTGAACAAAGACTACACAAATATAATCCAACAAACTTGAAACTTCGATTCCTTTTCAACAATGAAGAAAGTGTCTTCATCGATTATAAATGAAAATATAGAACGAGAAAATACGTAATCGTATATTAACTATAATTAAGTAATAGCACTTTGAAGAAAGTATAAAGTTAATTAATATTTAATTGTGATTATATGTTAAGGTAATAATAATTTAACTTTGTAGCGGTAAAACTAATAAATGCATCAACTCGTTAAACTTTAATAAATCCAGTTAACTAACTTTGCATAACCGACAAAGTGTCAAGTGTACTTAGAGTTTAACTAACCACGCTTAGGAACTACTGCACACTTAATATGTATTTTCCTTACGTTATATTGTGTAACATATGTTTTAAACGCCGTTCTAGACATTGTTATGCAATATTTTTTCAAGAAGCACCGATAAATTGTACAGACAGAAATGCACAGACAACAATTATCATCTGAACATTAAAACAATTATATATACAGGTCCCTTATATATATCATTTTTCTTTTTATGTACTTGAAAATGTTTTTGTCCGTATTTAATATACTTGAGAGTCGATTTTACTGACCACTCTAATGTACCTCTGGAAAAACTACTCGCAAATATACCAAGATTCTTGTATAAGTACATTAAAGTGTAAGTATAAATGGTTATATTGTTATATTGTTGCTATATGTATTTATTATATACATTTTTATTACTTTTTATATTTCTTTGTGCCTACAACTACAGTAGAATCTTGAAATGTCGAGTCCCGATTTTCCGAATTTCCATTAAATTACTGCCTATTTCAATTTGAGACTATTTTAAAGGATATAAATTAAAGGCTGTTGGAAAAAGATTTGTCTATTTGGAAAAAAATTCAAATTATTTACAGACGATTTAGCGTCGCACTCCGATGAAGATAAAATGTGATCTGATGATATCCGTGCTTTAATTCACCCGCACATATTATTATTATGGAGCCTAATCCAACTGATGGATTATGGTGTTATGGAATGTATGAAACTAAATACAGGCGCTAGCTTTTACAGTCTCACTTAGAAGCCACTGAAAGGGAAGAAATCATTGTAGACTTTCTACAAAAAATTACAGTTAAGGATGTTGTGTACTGGATAAGAAGAAACATCAAGTACGTCGTGGAATGAAAACCTGAGTCATTAATCATACCCTGACTGTTATTAACTCACAAGAAGAAACATGATGTGACGTATCTTATCGAAAAACTTAAGGGTTGTTAAAATTCCGATGTGAACAATTTAAAATAACAGATGTTACGATTATTGGAATGGTACAAAAAAACTACTGGAGGCAGTGATGACGAGAATAAAGATGAAGGT
>JBAIZL010000006.1:31379056-31411556 GCA_036971475.1 Prosapia bicincta | reverse complement strand
AATACGTGTTTGGCTTGGGAAAGATGTTTATTTTCAGGTATTATTTTCTAATATTTACTTTAACAATACATGTTTGGCTTAGGAAAGATGTTTATTTTCAGGTATTATTTTCTAATATTTACTTTAACAATACATGTTTGGCTTGGGAAAGATGTTTATTTTCAGGTATTATTTTCTAATATTTACTTTAACAATACATGTTTGGCTTAGGAAAGATGTTTATTTTCAGGTATTATTTTCTAATATTTACTTTAACAATACATGTTTGGCTTAGGAAGGATGTTTATTTTCAGGTATTATTTTCTAATATTTACTTTAACAATACATGTTTGGCTTAGGAAAGATGTTTATTGTCAGGTATTATTTTCTAATATTTACTTTAACAATACATGTTTGGCTTGGGAAAGATGTTTATTTTCAGGTATTATTTTCTAATATTTACTTTAACAATACATGTTTGGCTTAGGAAAGATGTTTATTTTCAGGTATTATTTTCTAATATTTACTTTAACAATACATGTTTGGCTTAGGAAAGATGTTTATTTTCAGGTATTATTTTGTAATATTTACATTAACAATACATGTTTGGCTTGGGAAAGATGTTTATTTTCAGGTATTATTTTCTAATATTTACTTTAACAATACATGTTTGGCTTAGGAAAGATGTTTATTTTCAGGTATTATTTTCTAATATTTACTTTAACAATACATGTTTGGCTTAGGAAAGATGTTTATTTTCAGGTATTATTTTCTAATATTTACTTTAACAATACATGTTTGGCTTAGGAAAGATGTTTATTTTCAGGTATTATTTTCTAATATTTACTTTAACAATACATGTTTGGCTTGGGAAAGATGTTTATTTTCAAGTATTATTTTCTAATATTTACTTTAACAATACATGTTTGGCTTGGGAAAGATGTTTATTTTCAGGTATTATATTCTAATATTTACTTTAACAATACATGTTTGGCTTAGGAAAGATGTTTATTTTCAGGTATTATTTTCTAATATTTACTTTAACAATACGTGTTTGGCTTGGGAAAGATGTTTATTTTCAGGTATTATTTTCTAATATTTACTTTAACAATACATGTTTGGCTTAGGAAAGATGTATATTTCAGGTATTATTTTCTAATATTTACTTTAACAATACATGTTTGGCTTAGGAAAGATGTTTATTTTCAGGTATTATTTTCTAATATTTACTTTAACAATACATGTTTGGCTTGGGAAAGATGTTTATTTTCAGGTATTATTTTCTAATATTTACTTCAACAATACATGTTTGGCTTAGGAAAGATGTTTATTTTCAGGTATTATTTTCTAATATTTACTTTAACAATACATGTTTGGCTTGGGAAAGATGTTTATTTTCAGGTATTATTTTCTAATATTTACTTTAACAATACATGTTTGGCTTGGGAAAGATGTTTATTTTCAGGTATTATTTTCTAATATTTACTTTAACAATACATGTTTGGCTTAGGAAAGATGTTTATTTTCAGGTATTATTTTCTAATATTTACTTTAACAATACATGTTTGGCTTAGGAAAGATGTTTATTTTCAGGCATGAACTTAATTTACATACGTACCCTTATGTGAATATTGTATAAAACTAATTAAATTGGTATATTTAAAATACACCAATACTGCAATTTAACTTTATATGCATGCTTTGGCTAGCAGTATTTATTTTATACACATTTCAACGGATTGTGTAAGTTACAACGTACTGGGTAAAATTACGAACTTTGGACTTGGACTACAGTATGGTAGTCAACCCCGATGAAACCACTTCGAATTTGGCTCTGACCGCAGTCACACCCCTCTTGATTCCATTGTTACCTCAGCATTTCCGTCGCTCTGCGGATTATTCAATATTCAATCCTTATCAGCTAAGCATTCATCCGCTTATAAAATTTCCCCACAGTAAAATCCGTATTTCGTCCTGTTGGAAACTCAAAAATGTATATATTTTATTATTATAATAAAATTTATAATTTTACTTTTTTATTTGTATAAAAGATTAAACTAAATACTAATTTTATTCATATATCGATATAAAAACTAATATATATATATATATATATATATATATATATATATATATATATATATATATATATATATATATATATATGTATGTATGTATGTATGTATTTACCGATATGAAACTTAAACATATATTTATTTATCAATATGAAACTCTCATATATATGAAATATATTTATTTATCAAAATGAAACTGAAATATATATGAAATATATTTATTTATCAATATTAAACTTAAATACATTTGTTTATCAATATGAAACTGACAGACATATGAAATATATTTATTTAAAAATATGCAACTAAAATATATATGATATTTATATTTATTTATCAATATGAAACTAAAATATATAAAATATATTTATTTATCAATATGAAACTGACAAGTATATGAAATTATTTATTTATATATACAGTATGAAACTGAAATATATATGAAATGTATTTGTTTGTCAATATGAAACTGTAATATATATTTATTATTCAATATGAAACTGAAATATATTTATTTATCAATATGAAACTGACAAATATATGGAATTATTTATTTATAAATATGAAACTGAAATATATATATGAAATATATTTACTTCGCAATATGAAACTGAAATATATTTATTTAACAATATGGAATTAAAATATGTATGAAATATATTTATTTGTCAATATTAAACTAAAATATATAAGATATTTATATTTATTTATCAATATGAAACTAAAATATATAAAATATATTTATTTATTAATATGAAACTGACAAGTATATGAAATTTTTTATTTATATATAGAGTATGAAACTGATATATATATGTGAAATATATTTGTTTGTCAATATGAAACTGTAATATATATTTATTATTCAATATGTAACTGAAATATATTTATTTATCAATATGTAACTGACAGATATATGGAATTATTTATTTATAAATATGAAACTGAAATATATATATATATATATATATATATATATATATATATATATATATATATATATATGAAATATATTTACTTCACAATATGAAACTGAAATATATTTATTTAACAATATGGAATTAAAATATGTATGAAATATATTTATTTGTCAATATGAAACTAAAATATATATGAAATATATCTATTTATCAATACGAAACTGAAAGATATATGAACTATCTTATTTATCCTTATGGTAATTATAGGTATCTCTCTCTTCTTTCTCTCTCTCTCTCTCTCTCTCTATATATATATATATATATATATATATATATATATATATATATATATATATATATATATATATATATATACATATATATATATATATATATATATATATATATATATTTATATATATATATATATATATATATATATATATATATATATATATATATATACTAGTGCTCCGGGGCGGCTTCGTCCGCACTCGTTTAAAATTGTCACTTTATATGTTAATTTATAAAATTCAAAAGCGACTTATAATTGATAATGATTATGGAATGGCTGTTTTCTTGTAAGAAGTTATACTAATTTTAGAATAGACATAGTCTCTGAAATTATACTTTCTCTCTGCATTTCACATGTGGGGCTTGTATAGTTTCCACTGAATTTTGCAATTTTTGCCCTTTATTATCAACATTTTGCAAATTTCTTTCTTACTGTGCGTTTATGTTGCAAAAGGAACATACCCTGAAAACCTGAACTCTCTACCTTTTATAGTTTCGACTCTACGTTAATTCTCAGTCAGTCACTCCGACTAGCGCACCCAAAGGGCAGCTTCCCTTGCATTTGTTTAAAATTGTCACTTTATATGTTAACTTGATACATTTAAAAACAACTACTAATTGATAATGTTTATGGAACAGGAACTCAAAGTTGTAATAGCGTATTGTTTATTCAATAAATTTGTAACTGCTGTTTTTATTTTCACGATACAGTAAAGTCTGATATTTATAAAGATGCATAATATTACATTCTTTTGTTTTCATCATTCACACTTATCATGATTCTTGGAAACTCTAAAAGAAATTTTAAAAGTATTCTATAAAAAATAATGGTATAGTTTTAAATAGTGACTGACTATTTCAGAGTGCAAACTTTTTCTAATATTTTATTGTTACAATAAATACTCCGTGTAAAACTATATAGTAGGCCTACAATATTTATATTTTATTCGATAGTGAATAAATATTTTCAAAATTATGGAGTTAATAAACAATATGTGATTGCTTTTAACAATATGCGTACTTTCTATTCAGAGCGTTTCTGTAAACTATATTAGTTGTTACCCAGTCGCAGATATTATTTTTTTTCTAATAACTGACTATAGAACAACTTGCTCTAAACATCTAGCGCTGGCCTGTTTTGTCGTAAGAAGTTATATTAATTATAGAACAGACAAAGTCTCTGAAATTATACTTTCTCTGTGCATTTCGTATGGGACTTGTATACTTTCCGCGAAATTTTTAAATTTTCTGCCTTTAAAATCAACATTTTGCAAAATCCTTTCTTAGTGTCCTTCTATCTTATGAAATTAATGTACCGTGAAAACTGCAAGTGTCTGCTTTTAATAGTTTCGTTTATATGTTGATTATGATCTAGTCACTCAGGACAACAATTCCTACATATATAGATATGAGATATTTCGTAATATATATATATATATATATATATATATATATATATATATATATATATATATATATATATATATCAGATATTTTAAAGTTAAATTGAAATCTTACAAGTTGTTAGATGAAAAGTTTTTATAAAATCGTGTAAATTAAGGGAATATTGGAAGTTTCCAAGCAATATTCTTAGCTGTTTTTTTTAATAAAAGTTAAAATATGAAATTAAGATAAAGTTAAAATATTCGATTTGAATTGGTTAGTTTGAAACAAAAAGAAGGGAAGTTTGTAGAAATTTAAAATGGGAAACGAATAAAAACGAGAGACTAAAATGGAATGAAATTGAGATTGGGAGGGGGTCCCAATTCAGTCAGGAAAGTTTGGTTAGTGTTGGAATTTATTGAAGGAGTAGAATAAATAATATCAGCTCGTCTATATTTGAAATTTATAAATCCTATACGTACCAGATCCAAGACTCCAGATTCTAAAAGTAAATAGTTGCAATGCCTTTCAATACAACTAATAATTTATAAATTGAAAATAATAATACTAAACTGAAGATAAATGTTTATAAAGGTTTAATCATCAGGACTGCCTACAATAATTATTACATCTTGTAAACATATAAAAAGGGATTATTTAGTATAAGATTATTTATTACAAAGGTGGTAAAAAATATAAAAATATTCTCTAAGAACCTCATGAGGCATAAGTAGTAGACGAACAAATTTTGTTAACAAAAATAATTGTTTCGTGGTTATAAAATGGAATTTTAAAATAAAAATAAAATTACATAATAAATTTGAATAAAATTCTAATATTTTTGCAACAGAATTTAATTTGTGAATAAATCACTGTATCTTGCAGTGTTGAAATATATTTATTTTTTTCAGAAGAAAAAAACAGAGCCCGATAAAAGAAAGGTTATATATATATATATATATATATATATATATATATATATATATATATATATACTGTATATATATATATATATATATATATATATATCGCATAACGGTTCTTTTAATTTATATATTTCTCAAAGCGTTTCACTAATTAATGTATTAGCATATTTGGGAAAAATAAATTATCTAAACAAATATATATATATATATATATATATATATATATATATATATATGATATTTTCAACTGTTCTCAATTTTTAGATATTCTATTATTTTCTAATATAGTTTAATTTTTTAATATTTTCATAATAGTAATTAATATTTTATATTTTCCTAGATGCAAATATTTTTCACGGACAAATATACATTCTCTTTTCATTAATCACTTACTCGTAGGTTATCTTTCTTGATTTCTTAAGAATCGGTTCTCAGAAGTAGAGGCTGTCTTCTCATTGCCAAGCGCAGAACTAATGGCTCTTGAAAAGGTAAGGCCGGAAGATAATTGTAACGTGTCCACGAGTTTGCGTTACTACTTGCGATATTGTTTCATCGAAATGCTAAAAAAGCTTTGTTAGGATTAGTTAAATAACACAGTAGGCTAAAAAGTAATAATTTGTAGATTTCGTAATAAAATATTTTATTTCTGGATATATTGCGATTTATCGTTCCTTAGACGGATTTCAACTATTACTTGTAATATTTCAGTAGTAAGACCGTTCTAATTCTACCTTATAATTATTAAGACAGTTTAGTAATTAAAGCATTTGATGCGTAAAGCATTTGATTGTAATTAATTTTCTTCAGGTTTATAGTGGCTGATTACTGAAGCAAGTGAGGTATTATCAAGCACTATCGATTCCTGCTTCTACTCTGAGAATTTCCCCTGGCAAATGTTAACCTTCAGCTCTGAACCCCTGCTTAGGATTGAGTAATTAGTTAGTAAACAATCGATAGCACAGATGTGATTGGTGCACTGCGTACGTGACCTCCGTCTGTATCAATGTCACGTAGATTTACTGAGCGTTATCTGTTTACTGCAAGGCTATTAAATAATATAGGAGAATACATTTCAAGTGGTTTATAAAAGGTCACAACAGTGACAGAATTAGAGAAAGGTTACTTTTTATTTATTATCATATTTTAATATTTCTTGCATAAACTAAGGGTAGACATATTTGAATAATGCAAAGAATTAATTATGAATGAAATATTAATTACACATTTTGTTTATATGTAACTGTTTATGATTAGGAAATTTATTGTAATTTATAAGTTGTGTATAAATTTATATTCAATGTATCATGTTTGAAGTGTTGTTATCACTGTTTTTTGACTGGGGGGCGTGGCCACGCCCGCGATATAAATATAAAGGTGTAACCTTACTTTCACCTTAGTTGTAAGTTAGAGTTTGTAGTAACAACATTCACTGATGATGTTGACTTTTCCATTGAAACGCGTCTGCGTTAATGAGTGATTAATTTATGAGTTTTGTGTAAGTCTGAATACGTGTTTATTTGGCATCAGCTATCGAATAATTCACCTCGGTAAAGTTATAGTAAAATTAAAATTAGATTGGTATTTTTCTCAGCAAAATTAAAGATCAAGGGAGGATTCGTCCTTTAGTACAAACAGAAATGCTTTCTACAGAAACCACAAAATTTAACGTGACGTCTGTCACTGTCGCCAATCCATCCCTCACTTTCCTTTTTAACTTAAAGGGATGTAAATGGGAAACAATAGTGCCACGCTGGAAGACTTGCGACAATCTGTCCTTTATTCTGACAGTTTCTAACTAACTCTCTAATTTCAATTCGCCGTTAATATATCAAATTTGGTAAACGTACGAGTATAGCAATTCTAAAGGTTGTTATTATCTCTGTTACTTTCGTCACGAGAGCTTCGAGTCAAAGGGATGTAAATGGGAAACAATAGTGCCACGCTGGAAGACTTGCGACAATCTGTCCTTCCATTCTGACAGTTTCTAACTAACTCTCTAATTTCAATTCGCCATTAATATATCAAATTTGGTAAACGTACGAGTATAGCAATTCTAAAGGTTGTTATTATCTCTGTTACTTTCGTCACGAGAGCTTCAAGTCAACTTTCAACAAGCATTTAAATTAAAATCAGCCAAATAAAACTTCATGCGTAGTTTTTCCAAGACAACGAATGCTAAAGTAAAGGTCACCATGACCCAATACTGACATTTTTTATGGGAGTAGTTTACTGTTTAGTTTATAAGAGTGAAGAAACAGATTATAAACAGGTAATATAAACAAAAGAGTTTTAAAGTCAATTCCTACTAGGGTCAACAAAGAAATATTTCATGTCGTTTACTTTTTATTAAATAATTACAATTAATATACATAAAGTATTATAACCTATGCATTCAAACAGCTGTTCTACCACATAACCAATAGCATAAAAACAGCGCTTTTATTAGATCGTGTGTTATCACTTATTTTAAGCTAAATGGGACGAAATGAACTTACCCCTATTGTGAAAGGGTTTCTCCCATATAAAACTAAAATTAATTAATTAACTTCATTTAATGAATTAATACTTGAAAACCCGTATTAAATTATCATCCAGTACATGTTTTGAAAATTGTATTTCAACTTGAGTGGAAGAAAAAAAAATATATTATTAGAGAATGAAAATTTGAGCAAGATATATATAAGGAGAGTGTGAACTAATAGAAGGAATTGAAAGAGAAAATAGTTGATAAATCCTAAAAACCTTCAATATTAGCTACTATATATTTTAGAAAACAATTACTTTATATTGCATTTTAAATAATACATCATTACAGACTGGACGCACTCATTAATACTTCCATAAAATATTATTTGTAAGTTTCTATATTTATTAGAATGAATTTTAATTGAAATTTAAAAATACAAAAATAACTTCTTTAAAAAATAAAACTTTATTTCAAAGCATTCCGTGTAGTATATCGCTAAACGTCACCTCTTACTGATGATAATTTTATTAGGAAATAATATTTTATGTTTTTTTTCAGGTCCTTCTATTAATTCACATTTTCCTTATATGTATGTATCTTGTTCAAATAGTTATTTGTTCAAATACATTTTTTATACATTTGTAGGGGATGACACTTGATGTTAATACAGTTTTATTGATGTATTAATTTAATTTAATTAATTAATTTTAGTTTTACATGGGAGAAATACTTTTCACAAAAGGAGCAAGGTATGCAATATAGTTATTTCGTCCCATTTGGCGTAAAATAAATGATACCATATTATTCCATAAAATAGCTGATTTTGTAATATAGGTAGAACAGCTGTTTTAAAGCATTGGTTATGTTCATTTATTTATATTAATTGTAATTATTTCCTAAACACTTTTAAATGTTTTAACATAACTGAGTTACGGTCTGAGTTGACAAAAGGACACATCTCCCGAAACGGCCGTCCTCAACAAACAAAGTAAGTGCTACTAATAGGCAAGTTTAAAACATTTAAAAGTGTTTAGTGATTACTAGTTGCTCACGCGAAGATAAAATCAACAGCTGTAATTATTTAATAAAAATGAACTAAAACAAAAACGTTTTTGTTGACTTAAGTAGGAACCGATTTAAAAAATCTTTAGTTCGTATTATATGTTATTCTTTTGAAAGCCAGATGTGTACGTCGGTAATGGTGAAGTGAGATTGTCTGTTGAATTGAAGGTGCTTCACATTTGTGAATCTAAAGCCCTAATTTCTTGTGAGTTTTTAGTTAAAGGTTTCATTTTAAATGACACATTATCTCACCATTAATACACACACAATAAACCGTAATCTCTTCATAAAGCTTATTTTCATTTATTATAATTTTCTTAAAGATACAGAAATAGAATAAAAAAGTTTGGATTAAGCTCAACTATAACTTTAAGGTTTTATTACTGGTCACTTTATTTCCCATCTCAAATACTAACATAATAATATCCCCTCGTTTTATTACTTTCAAAAAGTCACTTTATTTATTGCAAAACTTTCCAACAAAAGTTAAAAACCTTTGGCGACATTTACAAATAACGAACTGAATTGTAGTGGCTGAAACTTGAAGCAACCTCTATAAAAATAAACTCGACAAGAGTACATCAAAATATTCTTTTTCCTACTTATAAAACAACGGGCTGTTGTTTTATAGTCTACGAGAGTAAATAACTGACAGAGCAACAACCGATTTCGTTTCAGTGAGTTTTACAAATAATACAAGTATATCTCGGTAAAAGTAAAATAAGCCATTTGTTATTAATCTTTAAACAAAATAAAATTTAATAAATTATACATTCGGTATGACTTGGCCAAAAAACCACTATTTACTGATATTTTTCAGCAGGCGCGTTCCGCACTAGGTCAGTGCATTATTCAATAGTGTGAATCATGGACAAGACTGTTGCTCCGGTGTGTTGTGTTAGTGTGAGTCTGTGGTGTATTGGTGCTCTGTGGTGTATTATTGTTCATAGAGTAGTTGTTAATTATGTGTTCAAATATAGTATTTGATTGTGAGTGCATTTTGTCGTTTAGAATGTTTTTGCTGTGTTTGTATAGCCCCTAGTTTTCTGCTATGTTTAGTTCTTGGCTTTTTTTATGTAGTGCAGGATTTTTAGAATACTATCTATATTTGTGTGTGAGTGTAGTGTTTTTTGTATCTGTATGATGATGTTCTTTGTTTATGTGCTCTTTGTATCGTGTCACATAAATAACACATAAAAGACATAAAAAACTACAACCCAAATCAAACTCCGTCATACACATACAAAACACACTTCACGCACACCAAAATATAGACACTAATATAAAAGTCCTACACTACATAAAATACGTAACCAACTTAACAGAACAGAAAACTTCGAGATGTACAAACACTACAAAAACTATCCACAACACATTCTAAACGACAAAACTCACTCACAATCAAATACTATATTTGAACATAAAATTAACAACTACTCTATGAACAATAATACACCACAGACTCACACCAACACAACATACCTGAGCAATAGTCTTGTCCGTGACTCAGCATTGATTAATGCACTGATTTAGTGCGAAACGCGTTTATTGAAAAATATTAGTAAGTAGTAGATTTGTTGCCAAATAATATCAAAAGTTTAATTTAAAAGAACAACCTCAAGATGTACAAGTCAAATATTGCAAGTTTTAGTATTATTTAAGCCGTTGTAAGAACTTAATCTTAAAACACCTCCAATAATTAGGTTTGGACATATTAGTAAATAAAACTGTGTTGTTTTGTTTAACGTTATATATGATTAGCCTATTATAAACTTGTAACGTTTCTGTGTGTTTAGGTTTAGTTCTACGTCACAGATCAGGCGTAATAATAACCGTCTGTCTGTAACGCTCTTCAAATCTTGAAGGTAGAACTATGTTACTTTTTGAAATAATTATTGAATATTTAAAAATACAATGTTAAACCATTTAAACTAGCAGAGTCTAATTAAATTAATATTTAAAGGCTTATTAAATTGAGATGTATGGGATTTGTGTGCTCGTTAAATAATTACTCTTTTAACTTCAATTAAAGCAAATTACACACATTTTATTTAACCAAAAAAATTATATAAATTACAATCATAATACATATTTCTTAGACATTGCTTCATTTACTGATTATTGAACATTTAATATTTAACTTATGAATTTTTACGTATAGCAATCAATCAATCAATCAATCAATCAATCAATGGCTGAAAATGGACCTGTATTCGAGTTTGCTTGCTTGCTATTTTCATAATAAAATCTTACAATTTAAGGTGATACAAATTAAGGTGCACCAAATTATGCATAAATTACATTTATATACGTGTTTAAAAGTTTAAAGTTCATTAATTTTGTGTTAAACTGTCTAACATTTTAAATTTTGTAATAGTTCACTAAAATTTGAAATCGTCCACTTAGCTGTTTTAACAAGTTGTAGCCTCGCATCCTTCTAGTGGAAAAATCTTACAAGATCCTTTCAGTAACTTCAGCGTTCCATCTTCGTACTTGGCTACGTACGCTGTCTTCTACATTAAGATTATAACAAATTAATAAAAAATGACTTTTACATTCTAATTTGAAAACTAAACTTTTCCTCGCTCTCGGATACGTCCGTTGCCTTCTACATTTTGGCTAAAAGAGAATAAAATTATCGTTGCAAGCAGGCCTCCTAGCTACCGCGCATCGCATGTGCGCACACATACTTTAATTTACTTGTTTTTAAACTCTTCCGACAGATGATACTACCAACCAGAGATTTCATTTAAAATATTTCTAATAAATCACAATTTTTGATATAGTTGTATATTGTTACAATTTTTTAATACATTCTCGTTTGTTTTCTGAAATTTCCATTTTTAATATGTAACAAACTAAACCCGAATTATAAAAGTGCTTGTGAGTATCTAAGTTCGATGAAACGGGTGATTTGAATATTAGCGTCTGTTGAGGCTTAGTGTCGTGTCAGAGATGTAGTAAAATCTCAATCTGCCACAGAAATCCTGAGGGAAGTTTATTCAAGTTTAAAACAAGTCCTCACAAGACCGAAAGCTAATCATTTCGCAGGTTTATTGCGTCACGTATCTGCGGTAAGTTACAACAGATTATTTTACTGATGGAATTAATCTGTCCTTTTTTGTGAATAGATTCTGAGGCAACGCATCGTAAAGCAGATGTTGTGTATCACATAAACCACTTCAATTTGGGATATCCATTAGGTTTTGAGTTCTATTTGAAAGAAAAGCTAAAAATCTATGAATTTTTACTTCCGCTTGGACATTAGTAACAGCCTGGGTCAAATAATACAACAAAGTATAAAATAAATAAAATAATTGAAATGGGAATATAAAAATAAAGAGTTGAAATATTTACATACAGTAAACCTGTTTACATATTGTTACGTACTTTTCTTTAAATTAAAGATAATTTAAAAAGACAGTGTAAATGCTTCAGAGAGGGACTCCTTATCGGCCAACCTTTGTCTCTTACAAGGTTCGGTACGGCCCAGTTCCATTCGAATCGTCGGTTAAACGACATCTCTCCCGTCACTCTCGACGTGACGAAGTTTTGTGTGTTCTAAACGAGGCTCGGTTTAGACCATTTCTCTCTCTTTGTTTCTCCTGTCGTGTGGAGAAGGTACTCTTAACATTAATAGTGACATTTTATATATAAGTGATTTCTTTAAGTTCAACAGGAAATTGATAAGTGCGGGAAAGGGTGCACCCGAATAACTGTCCGAAAAGTGGTGGTACTTCGCCCAGTGAGGTATGTACAAAACGTCAATTTCATTTATTTAATTATTTAAGGTCCTCCGGAAATCAATGTTGCCGTTATATGGCAAAATATTTAACATTTTTGGTCCTACGGCCCGGATCCTTTGAAAAGGTCCTATGTTAAAACATGTCCACAAGTGTGACGTACATATTTCCAACCGCACGCAATATCTTGTCCTTGTTACAAGGCTTACCTCACTCAATTTCTTATCTCTCAGCTGTTCAAATACAGTAGATTATAACAAACCCTCTCTGAAAGCATATCTTTATAATTCATTACGCTTGTCTATTTGTAAACAATTCGTATGATTCAAAATGTATGTTTCTCACTCATACTATGGTAATAGGCTAATATATTTATAAATATTTTCTGCTATTTAGTATGGTAAAAGAAGTCACCTATGATTTCACTGCTTGTAAATTGCAAATTTATATTTATTAAAGCTTATTGTTTTGAAGCAGATCATTAAGTTACATGCTGTCTAATGTAATTGTAATTATTTCTTTTTAAAATATTTACATTTTTCATAATTTGTATTGAACATCTTTTCTTATTGCAATTATTTGAAGATATCTTGTTATAGTAATATTGAATAAGAGACATTTGTTTACTTCAACTGTTTACGTCCGTTCATAAGTTCAAACATTCAATATTTACATTTCTTTGTGAGAAACTAGTTTATGCTTTCTCTATCGCTCTTGCTATTAGTATAGCATATTTTGTTAGTGTATTTAAAGAGCCTTATTGTTATTGTAGATATAATTCAATTCTACAAAATGGCCAAATCACTAAGAGTAATCACTGCTAAGAAGGAAGCTCTATTTTCCCAGATCCAATCTATTTATGATCTCACGCAAAAGATTTCTGATAAAGCGATCATGCAGGAATTAATGATCCGAGCTCCCTCTGTCGCTAGCATTAAACAAGAATTTTTAGACACATTGGACTTATTCAATGAACTCTCGTTGGAAAAAGATAACAATTTTATTCCCAATTTCTCAACTTCGGCTGTGGTTAATGATCTTGTTTCTCGCATAAATTACACTGTTGCTTCAATAGAAGCTAAACAAGCTGCTAGGCAAAAAACCGAAGCTAGCTCTTCACTCTCGTCGCAAATCCCACTGCGACTTCCAAAATTGGAACTCAAACATTTTACGGGTGATCCATTTGAATGGATTTCTTTCAAAAATCTCTTTGACTCTACCATACATAAAAATACATCTCTCAATGCTGTCACCAAACTACAGTATTTGCTCAGTGTACTCTCAGGTGAACCATTAAAATTAATTAACTCTTTACCTATTTCGGAAGTTAATTATCAAGTCGCGTATGACCTTCTTATGGAGAGATATCATTCTCCAAGACGATTAATGTCAATTCATCTCAATAGAATTCTCGACTTGCCGAATATCAATTACACTTCTAACCAAATGCGTAACTTTGTTACAAGTTACACAGAGAACACCCAAGCCTTGAAGGGGCTACAAATTGATATCACGAGTAACAATCCCTTATTGTCAGCGATGATTTTACGCAAGCTGGATTCTACTATACTGAAGAAGCTTGAACAATCACGGGATAATACGTCGACTCTGGCAACACCTGCGGAAATTATCAACTTCTTCTCACAAAAATGTAGTGAACTTGAACACGCGACACTACATTCCTCTTCAACTCTCAACCCTAACTCATTACCTTCAAACTCGCCTCAAACTTCGAAGGGAAAACAGTTAATGTATAAGACTCAGGTTAACCGAAAGGGGACTTCGCTGGTGACTTGTAACTCTGTCAATGACACAGCGTCTGAAACAAAGCATCCTTTATGTTTTCTGTGTAAAGGAACAGACCATAAAATCTATTCCTGCCTTAAGTTTAAGGCCAAATCTCCGACAGAGCGTTTGAAGATCGCGAAGTCGTATACTAGATGTATTTCATGTTTGGGCGCTCACAGTGTGAAGTTTTGTAAATCCAAATCGACTTGTTTTCAATGTAAAAGGAAACATCACACTCTTCTCCATTTCGACAACCATCACCTGCCTCAGCATACACCATTAAAGTCCTCTATTTCCCAGGACCAAGGTGTAACAGAAGTTGTTCAGTCACCTATTAGTATGACTTCTCAGGCGACTAATCCTGCCTCTCAAAGTACAACTGTGCTCCTGGGCACACTTTTAGTAAAACTCTCCTCTCCTACCGGGACGACTTATGTTTTCCGGGCTCTGGTGGACTCAGGAAGCCAATCCTCATTTATTTCAGAGCAAGTAGCTCAACTAATGTGTGTAACTCGAACAAGAAGTAATCACAACATTGTTGGACTTTCTCAAACCCTTACTCGCTCAAGGGGCATGACCTCTTTAGGGGTGCACACTCTCGATGGCACAGTAATAGCTGCCAAACATAATTTTCTCATTCTCGACAAAATTTGCGTCGATTTACCTCGTACTCACATTGACGTTAAAGTACTAAATAAGGTACAATCTTATACGCTTGCCGACCCTACTTTTCATTTGCCAAGTCGCATTGATATTCTTCTGGGCGGCGCTCTTTTTCCTTTAATATTGACTCCAACTACACATTCTCTCGGCTCTAATATGCCGTGCCTGATAGGCACTCACTTTGAATTCATGGTTATGGGAGAAGCTCCATGTCTGCCTACTTGTGAAAGCGAATCTAGTGCTAGTATGTCCACCACATTACTCACGGTGAATGACTTGGAACTGCACAATTCTCTACAAAAATTCTGGCAACATGAAGAAGTGCCCTTCACCTCAAAACTCTCACCACATGATCAAGCATGTGAAGCTCATTATGTCGCTACTCATACACGCGACAGTTCAGGTCGTTACTGTGTCCGACTTCCTTTCAAAGAAGATAAACCTCTTCTCGGAACTTCTCGCGGGAACGCGGAAGTACGAATAAAATCTCTCGAACAAAAGTTCAACTCTAAGCCTCGCTTCAAGCAACTTTATGCAGAATTCATGTCTGACTATTTGACTTCTGGACACATGATACTTGCCCAAAACACTCAGCTCAGTTCACCTCACTACTTTTTACCTCATCATGGGGTTCTAAAGGAATCCAGCACCACTACTCGCCTTCGAACAGTCTTTGATGCCAGTGCAAAAACATCCAACGGTTTCTCTCTCAACGACACCCTGTGGACAGGACAGAAAATGCAGACCAACATTTGTGATCTGTTACTCATGTTTCGCTATCATAATGTGGTTTTTACTTGCGATATACGTCAGATGTATCGTCAGATCAAAGTCCACCCTGATGATCAACCTTATCAGCTGATCCTATGGAGGGACCATGTCGATCAACCTATTTCCACTTATCAATTGACCACAGTAACCTATGGACTTAGTTGTTCACCTTACCTGGCGATAAGAACTCTTCATCAGCTCGCCTCCGATGAAGGTGCTTCATTCCCTCAGGCTGCCGAAGTACTCCGCACACAAACGTTTGTCGACGACATTATTGCGGGTGGTGATTCCATTGATGAGGCCTCTCATTTGAAAACTCAGCTCATTTCTCTTTTACTTCAAGGTGGCTTCGAATTGCGGAAATGGACTACTAACGCTTATCAACTATTACAGGATCTTCCAGACGAACACCTAGAGACACCCACGTTTCTTCAGGATACCGCAAAACTCATTGACACAGGGAAATATAAACCTATTTCACCTATATCTCTTCTCTCCACTGTTCACTCAGAATGGGACTTGCTGCGGAAATATTCTAGCTTTAGTCGACTGCAGCGTGTAATGGCGTACTTGTTGCGTTTCATACACAACTCTCGTCACTTAGGAAGAACTGTTGGACCTCTCACTACGGGGGAGTTGAACTCAGCCAGAATCCGAATATTCAAATTACTTCAGGCATCCTCCTTCATCGAAGATTTAAAGGCATTAGGACACACCCCTCCTAACAGGGTATCTTCTAGGCTTCGACGATTAACACCATTTCTCGATAGCGATGGCGTCCTGCGAGTTGGTGGACGACTCGAAGCAGCACAGATTCGTTATGAGACACAACATCCGGTGATTTTGCCTAAGAAACACCCTGTGGTTGACTCCTTGATTGACCTATATCATCGGAAGTACCTTCATTCTGGAGTTCAACTCACTCAATCACTTCTCGCACAAGAGGTGTGGATATTGTGTGCTCGGATTGTAATCCGTGCACGCGTCTTCAAGTGTACTGTGTGCTTTAAGCACCGACCTAAAAATAAAAATCCTCTTATGGGAAACTTACCTCAACCTCGACTGACCCCTACTCGCCCATTTCTCAACACAGGCATTGATTATGGTGGTCCTTTCACTCTGAAAGTACATAATCTACGCTCTATTCGAACCATCAAGGCATACATCTGTGTCTTTGTTTGCCTTGTCACCAAAGCTGTTCACATTGAGGTGGTCACTGATCTCTCGACGGACGCGTTCATCGCAGCATTGACTCGATTTGTGTCTAGACGAGGTCTTTGTCAACACGTCTATTCCGACTGCGGAACAAACTTTGTGGGAGCTGACAATGCTCTGCGATCTCTACTCAGGACCTCAGGACAAGATCTCGTTTGTGAATTTTCATTTCAACGTGGAGTTAATTTTCACTTCAATCCTCCTGCTGCACCTCATCAAGGAGGGCTATGGGAAAGTGCAATTAAAAGTGCTAAACATCACTTGCGTCGCGTCATAGGTGAACACGTTCTAACTCTCTCCGAATTCATGACTCTGACAACTCAAGTCGAGTCATTACTCAACTCTCGACCACTCACACCTTTATCTAACGATCCTTCCGATCTCACTGCTCTGACCCCAGGACACTTTTTAATTGGAGCTCCACTCGTCGCCGTACCCGAAAGAAATCTGGCTGAAGTCCCTACTAATCGACTTAAGCATTGGCACCTCGTCCATGCTTTTCACCAACGCGTGTGGAAAAGGTGGCAGCTGGAATATCTTCACACTCTACAGCAGCGGACCAAATGGACGGAAACGACAGACAACCTTCGTGTGGGCGACCTAGTGCTAGTGCATCAACCTACTCCGCCTCTCTCTTGGCCATTGGCAAGAGTGACACAAGTGTTCCCTGGCACAGACGGTGTGGTGCGAGTTGTTCAGCTCAAGACACAGCAAGGACTTATAACTCGACCTTCTCATAAGGTTTTCCCCCTGCCCATTAGTGCAGAATAAGCTTATTATTTTTCTCATGTTTCTAGAAAAGGAATTTTTATTTTATTTAGTGTACATTTGTTTTTTGTGAAGAACTTTCAGTTTGTTTATTGAAAATTATTGTTGTTTTTCTCTCATGCTGGGGTAGCTTATATTGTATTCTTCTTTGAATCCTAGGAGGATTCAAGGCCCCCGGTATGTTACGTACTTTTCTTTAAATTAAAGATAATTTAAAAAGACAGTGTAAATGCTTCAGAGAGGGACTCCTTATCGGCCAACCTTTGTCTCTTACAAGGTTCGGTACGGCCCAGTTCCATTCGAATCGTCGGTTAAACGACATCTCTCCCGTCACTCTCGACGTGACGAAGTTTTGTGTGTTCTAAACGAGGCTCGGTTTAGACCATTTCTCTCTCTTTGTTTCTCCTGTCGTGTGGAGAAGGTACTCTTAACATTAATAGTGACATTTTATATATAAGTGATTTCTTTAAGTTCAACAGGAAATTGATAAGTGCGGGAAAGGGTGCACCCGAATAACTGTCCGAAAAGTGGTGGTACTTCGCCCAGTGAGGTATGTACAAAACGTCAATTTCATTTATTTAATTATTTAAGGTCCTCCGGAAATCAATGTTGCCGTTATATGGCAAAATATTTAACACATATCATTGTTTGCAATATACAAACATATGAGCATATATATGTTTCCACACATAAAGATTATGAAAAAGAATCTATACATACTTTGAACACAATAATCGTTGCTAAGTATATATAATTAATATTTCATCATCTGAAAAAAAAGAATTTAATTTCGTTTAAGTTTTAAAAAGTTATTTAGTACATTGGTAAATAATTATACCTAATTTGTAAACAATTTTACAAAGCGAGAAAAATTACTATAAGAAACATTCCATACAGGTAACATCTTATATAAATAACATTCTTTAAAAGTAAAACTGATTATAAGTAGCATTCTATATAAATAGCATTTAATACATATAACAATCTCTGTTAGTAAAAGTATATACAGGTAACATCTTATATAAGTTATATTATTTAAAATTAAAACTGATTATAAGTAGCTTTCTTTTATATTAGCATTTAATACATATAACAATCTCTGTAAGTAAAATTATATAACAGGTAACATCTTATATAAGTTATATTCTTTAAAACTAAATTTGTTTATAAATAACAATCTATATAAATAGCATTTTATATACGTAACAATCTCTATAAATAGCTTTCTACCTACAATATAGGTAACATCCTATAAAAGTAACTTTCATTAAAATTAAAATTGTTTATAAGTAACAATCTATATAAGTAACACTCTTTATAAATATAATAAAATTGTTTATAAGTAACATTCTATATAAGTAACACTCCTTATAACTATAATAAAATTGTTTATAAGTAACATTCTATATAAGTAACACTCCTTATAACTATAATAAAATTGTTTATAAGTAACATTCTATATAAGTAACACTCCTTATAACTATAATAAAATTGTTTATAAGTAACATTCTATATAAGTAACGCTCTTTATAACTATAATAAAATTGTTTATAAGTAACATTCTATATAAGTAACACTCTTTATAACTATAATAAAATTGTTTATAAGTAACATTCTATATAAGTAACACTCTTTATAACTATAATTGTTTATAAATAACATTCTATGTAAGTAACATTTTATATAAGTACCATTCTGTATAAAACGAAAATAATATATTTTATTTTAATTTTTTAAATGGTTGGCTGACTTGCAATTATCAAACCATTCCTATTATTAACAAAAACTATCCCGTAATATTTAATATTACATTAATAAAAAGCAAAAATTACGTTTCCCAAACATACGTGTACTTACATTATCAGATGTTCTCTTAAATATCTGTATTATCAATTGAGGTAATGCAACAAATATATATTAAATTCAATTTTATATGTATACTTATTTATAAAATAAAATAAAAATAGGGTGGCTGAGCTAGTGGGTGCTAGACCGATAGCTTTAAGATTGTCGCCAAAGAGGTTCAAGCCACCAACTAGCCTCATCCTGCAACAACGAGTAGCCAGTTACAATTGGTATAAGAACAGGCAATGTAAACTTACTGCTAACAAAATAGACACATCTAGTAGACGTATTCAAATATCTTTTCTTGAATATTTTCATCGGATAAAGATCAATTCTGATCTGATGTATAAAGTAACAAGAATGGTTATACTCTGCCGAGGGGTATAAGAGAAATCAATATTGTAAAATTGTCAAAAAATTTAAGTGTTTATTTTATTAAAAGAGCAATTACAGTTTTCCCATCCCTATTTGAATCACAACAAAGAAATCAATTTTACTGTGATTTTCTGTCACGGTTGTAAACATTCTCAGACTGACAAAATATGTGACTCGCACATATATCTGACAGAGAAATCACAGCAATTACTGCACTATCTTAGTGCCTAATTATATCTCAAGTTTTTTTAGTAAGTAAATGAAAAAGAATTATAAATAACATTTATTTAAATTCCTACGTCACAGCATATAAACAAATACACAGTATTTTATACACAGAAAATAAATCAACCGTTTCGTCATCAGATAAGAATATACACAGAAGTAAGGAAAAATCCGAAAAACTAGATTTTAAGGAAGATTTTTGTATTAAAAATATTCTTATAGGTGTTTCAACTCCACTTAGAGATTTTAAGACGTTATACTTAAATTCTATTCAAATTTAATTTTTAATGTTTATATTTAATTAAATTATTGATTGTGTAAGATTTTACTCAACTAGGTTTTTGACACACCTTGCTTTTACAAGGCTTGTGTTATTATTCGTAGGCTGTGTTACTTTCTACATTAACAGTACGACTGATGTATTAAAATGTATAATTTAAATATATATATAATTAAAAAATGTAAGTATATGTCTAAAAAAACATTACTTCTTAATACGTTAGTTTGGGGTCCAAGGTAGTTATTTCCTATTATTAAATACAATATCATTATTAACTTTATTTAATTCCTTCTTTTAAGCTCACACTCTCCTTATATATATATAAGTGTGTATATATATATATATATATATATATATGTGTGTGTGTGTGTGTGTGTGTGTGTGTGTGTGTGTGTGTGTGTGTGTGTGTGTGTGTGTGTGTGTGTGTGTGTGTGTGTGTGTGTGTGTGTGTGTGTGTGTGTGTGTGTGTGTGTGTGTGTGTGTGTGTGTGTGTGTGTGTGTGTGTGTGTGTGGTGTGTGTGTGTGTGTGTGTGTGTGTGTGTGTGTGTGCGTGTGTGTGCGTGCGTGTGAGTGTGTGTGTGTGTGTGTGTGTGTGTGTGTGTGTGCGTGTGTGTGTGTGTGTGTGTGTGTGTGTGTGTGTGTGTGTGTGTGTGTGTGTGTGTGTGTGTGTGTGTGTGTGTGTGTGTGTGTGTGTGTGTGTGTGTGGATGGGTTTGGTTGTATCGTGTACAATTTTTCAATCGTTAATAAAATACATTTTTATTCGTCCAATCACGTTCAAATACATCATTTTTAACCTGTAATAGATGACAATTGGTGTTAACACAGTTTTTTTTCAAATATTTATTCAATAATTAAATTATAAAAATTTGAGGATCTCTAGGTCGGATTCAAACTAAGTATCTTCATGTTCTACGTCTAACGTTTTTGGCACTGAACAAACTTTCCCGTAATTAGAAATGTATTTCTCAAAGAAGAAGTCTATATAAACTTTTTTTTCTAGCGTTTGGTTGACGTCGAAAAGTCAACTGTCCAACCTTGAATTTTTGCCATAGTTACCACAAAATATCATAAATAATGCTCAAGGATTAAAAACTAATGAAAAGAATAGAACAAACAAAAAACCTGTATTAACGTTAACGAACCATGCTTTAAAAACGGACAATGCGAAAGGAAAGCGAAAAGAAATTACAACATAACGAAAGCGACGAAAAAAAGAGAAAGCATTTAAATAGTAATAAACAAAAATAATAGTCCAACACTATACACAAAAGGGAAATGGAAAATTGCAAGAAAATCCGCTTTCTATTGTGCCACTTAATATTGTTTTTCTGACATATGTATATACATACGCTAGTTGCAAACATAACATATAAAGAAACTCAAATAAAATTGTTCTATGTTGACGTGAGTAGGAATTGACTTGAATTTTTTTTATATTACTTGTTTATATTTGTACTTATATAAGAATAGGAGATCTAAGCACGGACGCTTGGCACTTTCACTTTACATGCATACGTTAACGCCAACACTGCAAAACCTTACTAAAGGAACTTCTTGTAAACCCAAGCAACAGATGTTTTTCCCCGACTGGTTAACATCTTTTGTTTTTCTCACGACCACAACTATTTCTTGAACACACCTACAAAAACGTAACTACCTGTTTACATTCATACCTATTTTATAGTTTTCGTGTGCTCGTCTTAATAGTTAATAAATATAATGAGTTATATTGATCCTTTATTTATTACTGGATTTTATTTGTAGGGTCCTTTTTAATAGAATTAAATAGTGAAATTTACAAAATGCATAAATACGAAATATTGTAATTTACAATTGTCAGGTATGATGATAAGAATTATTATCGTCACTGTGCAAACCTGTAGATATTGTGTGGTTCTTATGCTTGATCTGTTAAAACATTAGAATATGTGGTAACAATGACATTAATTTTATAAGGTTTTGGTAATTTCTTATCTACTTTCTATATCCTCCTTAACTACTTTCTTGTTTGATTGAGGAGTTTTAAGCTACTCTTATATTGGCAGCCACACAACTGCTATGGTTTATTTATATTATGTTATTGTTAATAAACAAAGAACAGTTTAAAACATATCCGTGTCCCATTTAATGTATAAATTCCTTATTAAAAACATAAAAAGATATTATTCTCAATTACTGTAAGTTATTTAAATATTTTAACGAAAGGTATAAAAACAATCTTTAGAGTATATTAAAAATATAACACCTTTTTGTGTTGAATTAATACAGGCATTAAAAACATGATTTCTTTTTGGTTTTATCATTAAACCAGAAGAAATGTATTTTCAACTAATGCTTTCTATAAGGCATTAAATTTACTCTAATTTCGCTTTAACCGTTAATACCTAATAACAAGTGTCCGGTTTGATTTTATAGCGCCCACTCCCAAGTTATGTAAACATTTAAGGGCGCCATCGATCCCTTTCAACAGGTTAACGGGGCTTCGACTATGTTTTATGTTATTTCGTTGAATATGTACAAAATGTTTTAGTTTATATCCAAAAAATAAATATAGGTATGTACTTATCTGACCTTCTGTCAGGCAATATTTGTTGTGTCATATATATGTTTTACATTTCAATGTACTTGTACAAGAAGCTTGCTTGACATAAATGAGAATCGACTATCGAGAAATACTAATTAGATGTTCTCATTTTCGAGCTTATTCTTATACTCATATATTCAATTAGTAAAAATCTAGTACATTAAAGTGCAAGTGATATATATATATATATGTGTGTGTGTGTGTGTGTGTGTGTGTGTGTGTGTGTGTGTGTGTGTGTGTGTATGTGTGTGTTGTGTGTGTATGTATAAACATACACACACACAAACACACACACACACACACACATACACACACACACATACAAACACACACACACACACACACACACACACACACACACACACACACACACACACACACACACACACACACATATATATATATATATATATATGTGTGTGTGTGTGTGTGTGTGTGTGTGTGTGTGTGTGAGTGTGTGTGTGTGTGTGTGTGTGTGTGTGTGTGTGTGTGTGTGTATGTATGTTTATACACACACACACAAACATATATATACATATATATATATATATATATATATATACATGTGTGTGTGTGTGTGTGTGTGTGTGTGTGTTTGTGTGTTTGTGTGTGTGTGTATGTATGTTTTTTATACACACACACACACACACATATATATATATATATATATATATATATATAAACATATTTCAAATGCAAGAATGTTTTAAATATTTTTCTCAATACCAATAAAATAAGTATTAGCATCTTCAGGAAAAACAATGAATTGTAAAAAATTATTGTATTATTCTTTCCTGATGATATTGGTACTATTTACCAACGAAAAGCATTGAATAAAAATTACTAAATAATTCTTGTATTTGAATTACATCAGTTGTTTTGATTATTATACGTGAAAACATACAAAAATGTTGATCTTTAAAGAGAAAACAGTTTACAAGCATTTCATATTTTTACAAATTCAAAGACACTCCTATCTTTAGAATAATAAAATAATATCAAGAAGGTAGAGCCAAAATTAACCTAAAAATATATTGAATATAATTTACTGTATGCGCCAACTTTAAAGTGTTTATTTATTTCATTGGTGCAATATAAATTTTACTTTAGTACAACACTACAACATACAGTAGCACAGATTTGCGTACACTCACAGGTCGTATCGAAATCGATTAGCGGAAGCACTTGAATAAATTGCCTCAACAGCTGTCAGGAAATCCTTCACAAATAAACTTGACTTGAAGCCATTGGAAAACTGTCTTGAGAATAATGGCCATGTTGCGCGTATCCTCGTTTTTTACTCCTTACAGTGTAGAAATGAAGAAGTATAAACAAAATTAATTTCTGTAAAATCAAGGGAAACGTCATTTTAAAATAATAGATTTCCAGTGAACTTTTAGAAATAGCTGTTTTCTTTACCACCTTATTTTTACTATTGTCTGGTTTCCGAAAGGAAATTAACATCTTAAAGACGCTTAGTGTGCTAGATAAAAACTCCAATATCTCCCTGCATGTATTTTCTTATAAAATATAAGAGAACAGATGTGAAGATAAACAAACGTCTTTTAAGGTTTTATAAAGCCTACAGAGTCATCAAAAGAGGTGTTCTTCACTTAGGATACAAACAACTAATGTTGTAATAAACATAATTTAATTAAATACACTTCAAAATGTAGAGAAAATTTAGAATTTTGTTTAATTTAACAGGTTTCGATGAAATTGAAAATCTTCATTTGCAAACAGATAAGATATTCATCTGTATAACAGATATATAAGTTATTTTAAAAAACATTTACAACCCTTATACAAAGTCATTTATAAAGTGTATGGTTTTTTAATATTAATTTTATTGTTATTATTATTAATATTATTATTTTATTATTATTTTTTTAATTTTTTTTTTTTTAACGACGAGAATGCTTTATGCACAGAGTGTGGGACTCCTCTCGATACTGCACTAGGCTCTACATCTGAAGTTTACCCACTAAACTCGTCACCCTCCAGGCAGATTTCCACCCCGGAACCGCCGAAGCATTACTTCAGGGTGGTGCCTCTTATACTTCCTCCATTATATTACGGATCTAGCCATCCTTCTTCTTTTTTACATCGTAGAATAGATTCGATGTATTTCGATGCCATATTCCAGTAGGCTTCCGATGCAAGCATCGTCCGCACAAAGCTCTCTGGGGAGAGGCCTGTGGTATGTGTCATCAATCGACTCCTCTGGTCTACGAATCTGACGCACTCAAAAAAGGTGTGCCTCGAGTCATCCAGTTTGTCGCTACATATCCGGCAGTTCTGGGGCAGAACTTTTCCCATCTTGAACAGGTATGCCCTAAAGTATCCGTGGCCTGTCAGGAACTGTGTAGTATAGAAGTTCACTTCCCCGTGCCTGCGTTGTGTCCATTCCTTTAAGCTGCTTATCAGAAGGAACATCCATCTACCTGACCGTTGATGATTCCATCGTTGCTGCCACTGGTTTATGGTTTGTGCTCTGGCTCGCTTGACCACCTCTATCTTGCCCATCTCTTTACTGTTATTATATACAAATTTTCTCTCTTGAGCCAATAGGTCGATTGGCACAACACCTGCCACAACCAGCACAGCTGCCGACGGAACAGTACGGTAGGCGCTCGCTATTCTTAGCGCTCCCATTCGTTGAATCGTATCGAGTCTGGTACGGTACTTCTGTACCTTCAACGTGTCGGCCCAGATTTCAGCACCGTAGAGCATGATGGATTGCACCGTAGACCATAGGAGTCGTCTCCTGCTTGCCCTTGGGCCACCGACGTTAGCCTTCAATCTTGCGAGTGACGAGGTCACAGCCGCAGCCTTATCACAGGTCATGCGAAGATGTTCCCCGTACGTCAGCTTGTTGTCCAGCTTGACTCCTAAGTACTTCACCGCTCTCTTAGTGAAGAGCGTCTCCTGTCTCACAACCATTGGTACCACCATCGGCATCCTCCTTCCAGATAATAAATCTCTCTCAGTCTTGGAAACGGCCAGCTGTAGACCGTGTTCTGTCATCCATAGGTTAATCCTACGCATGACCTGATTCAGCCGTACCTGCGCCAACTCAGTGCTGCGAGCTGTAATGACAGCAGCAACATCATCGGCGTAGCCCACCAGATATGCATCCTCTGGCATTTCTAATCTCAGAAGACCATCATATGCCACATTCCACAGGTCTGGTCCCAGTACTGATCCTTGGACTGCTCCAGCTGTGATTTCCTTTGTCCACTGTCTTCCGTCAGCAGTCCAGATCAGCCGCCAATCCCTCAGGTAGTCTCTAATCACGACCAACAGATACCTTGGAATAAAGAATTTCCGTTCCAGCGCCTCCATTATGGTCGACCATCGCACAGAGTTAAATGCGTTCTTCACATCTAACGTTACCAGCATAACAATCGGTCTGGCACCATGACACACAAGATCTCCCAATTTCCTGGCCTCTATCACCTGTTGGATCGCCGTTACTGTGGAATGCCCTTCCCTAAATCCATGCTGGTTCTTGGTAAGGTCTCCTGCCGCTTGTATTGAATTTTGTAGCCTCGGTCTTATTAATTTTTCCATTACCCTTCCCAATGTGTCCAGCATGCACAACGGTCTGTAAGATGATGGATCGTCAGAGGAGCCATTCCCTTTGTTTATGAGCACAAGCCGCGCTACCTTCCACTGTGATGCGAATATGCCTGACTTCAGACAGGCATTGTACATGTCCAGTAGAAGGCTTGGTTGTGCGAGAACCACCACCTTCAATACCTCTGGTGGGACTCCGTCTGGTCCTGGCTTGCCCATTTTTTAATGACATCACGGCCGTGATCAGTTCTGATTCAGTAAACAAAGGAATATCACCGTTCTCACGTGGTTCTTCAGGAGAGATCAGACGCTGGTGATCGGGAAATAGTGCTTCCACAATTCATCTCGTTGCGCTGGCGCTCAATGCCTGGTCAGAGGATCCGCCGCTCAGCTTTCGTGTAACTATTTTATAGCCCATACCCCAGGGGTCTTCATTAATCTCTTCGCAAAGGGATTTCCAGCAACAATCCTTGCTCTGCCGAATTGCCAAAACAAGAGCCTTTTTTGCCTCCTTGTGCTCTAAGGCTAGAGCCGCTGCCTTAACCCCGCCACGAGATCGCTGTGCCTTCCGTCTAAGTTGAAGGCATCTTCTTCTGAGATCGGCTATATCGTCGGTCCACCAATAGGCTTGCTGTCTTGCTTTGCGGATGCTCTTACGAGGCATTGACATTTGACAGGCTTGTCGTATGACGTAGGTCACCTGTTTAACGGCACTTTCTATATCCCCTACATTGGATGAATCTGGATAGGAGGCTGGATTACATTGCCACATGAAACAAAGTGCTTCCATCAACATTGCTCCATCCATCTTTCCTACACTCCACCTTGGCTGGCATCGGATCCTGGAACGAGATGTTATATACTCCTCTTCAATATCAAAAGATATATAATCATGATCACTCCCCGAGTAGTCCGGGAGCACTCGCCAGTTCCTACATCTCCGCCCCAGGTTTTCCGATACCAGCGTCTGGAATGGAGTATCCGTAACCGGGCCGATGATATGTCGGGGTACTACCAGTGTTTTGGATATGAAGTCCAGTCTGGCTGCCATTTCCAACAGAAGATTTCCTCTTCTATTTGTGCGCGGCATTCCCCATTCTACCGCTCTGGCGTTGAAATCTCCGGCTATTATGATTTTTCCACCCACCTCTCTCACTGAATCCTCCATATTATTCAATTTTTCCTGGTAAATGTTGATACTATCGTTTGGAGAGAAGTAGCAGCTGACGAATGTCAAGACTACCACTTGTAATCCAAACATAGCAACTTCCAGAGCCAGTCTTTCTTATCGGAAACTTCCGCAGGTCCGTAATCCAGATTACTGCCATTCCAGATTCATCCTTGTGCCATGCTGATTTCCCTTTATGACGATACGGCTCGCTGATGATCGCTACGTCGATTCCTGTTTCCAGTACCAACTGCTCGATCAATCCATCAGCAGCCCGACATCTGTTGAGGTTACCTTGCAGCACCTTCATGCAGGTTTGCCCTTTCCCTTTTTCAAAGCGAGAGCCTCTCGAAAAACTTTACAGGATCCTGATCCTGGCACATGGTTTAGTGGTATCCTTGTAGCCTTTTTCAGTACAAAGGATACAACGTGCTTCTGTCTTACATTGTGCCGCCTTGTGGTCTCTGTGTCCACACTTCCAGCACGTGTCGCTTCTATCAGGACCCTTGCAGTCGCTTCTTACCTGACCATATTGGAGACATCTGTAGCAGCGACGAACCTCGACTCTTCGTCTGATTCTAGCAGACACCCATCCTACTTTAACTTTGCCTTTCTTTAGGATTTTGATGCCCTGTGCCTCTTCTAGCTCTACAATTGCCAGACATTGTTCTCTACGGTTAGGGCCAAGAATGGAGACCTTTATCTCCCCTTCAACCTCTTCCCGGTCAAGGACCTCTTTAACCTCCTCTTCAGAAGTGTGAATCAAGGTCCAGAATCTCCAGCCTCAACTTCGGGATCAAGCTACGGACCTCTCCGCTCTCTCCGATCGCCATTTCAATGGCAGTTTGGAGCGCTGTCTGGTCTCTGCAACTATTGAGTTCCAGCAAAACTCCACCTTCCCTCGTTTTCCTGATGCCGCGAATCACCGCACCACTGTCTTCTGGTCGCACATCTTTCCTTATCGCACGTAGGATTTCCGCGTAGCTCTTTCCAGCGGAAGCCTTAATAACTAAAGCATTCCTTCTTGGTCTTGCCTCTTTCTTCGCCTTATTGGACAATCGGCTGTCTTGCTGCCGTATGATAGGCGTCAACACGCGCTGCTGCGTCTCTGGTACTTTCTTTGCCTTGCCCTTCTTCTTACTGGCCACTATATTCCATTTCTCTGTTTTTGCCGATTCCTGGGTGATAGTATCCATCGCCTCCTGGCTGTTTGTTGACTCCCTTGGGCGCTTTCGTGGAGGTAGGTTTCGTCTACCAGGGCTACTTGCTACAGACACAGATGCCCTCTCTGCTAGAGTCCAGATTGCATTATGTCGTGAAATTCTACAGGCTCGAAGCACCTCCAGACCATCCTCTAGTTTGACGAGTCCATTCTTGATAGCCATGTTCACATTTTTCTGTTTTGCAACAGATTCCCGCATAGTACGTAGGATAGCGCTAATGGCTCTGATTTGCTCCTCCTCGCTCTTATCTGCCTCGCTGATCTGTAATTTCAGCCTTTCGACCTCGGAGGATTCGGCCTCTGAAATAAAGCTCTGCAAATCTGTTCTCACTTCAGCGTCCACAGCACGTTCAGGAACATCATCATATGGATCCGCTACCTTACTACTCTCCAAGGTTCTTGTTAGAGGCGGAGTCCTTATTGTGCTCGTGCTTTTCTTGAACGGGTCTTTTTCTGCACTTGTAGCTTGCGTCAGGGCCAAGTGTTCCACCCTTTTCGAAGAATTGCAGTCATGGGCTAACGACCCAGGTGTGGCCTGCTCAGTCACCTCCACCTGTGCCGGTACTGGGGATCCGACTCCCTGCACCGTAAAAGATATCTCCTTCTCACTACTCATTATTGGTTTATTTTCGGGGTTCCTTCCCCTATCTTGTTTTGGTTCACCCTTGCTATTTCACCAGTACCCGAAGTGCAAGCACAACGAGCGTTCCCCAATCCACCACCTGGGGAATTATTGTTATTATTATTATTATTATTATTACTATTATTATTATTATTATTATTATTATTATTATTATTATTATTATTATTATTATTATTATTATTATTATTATTATTATTATTATTACTACCATTATCGTTACCGGTATCTGCTGTACGAGACCAGATGGACCTAGAAGGAAGAGAGTAACAGCAGGAGCAGCTCAAGGCTCCATTCTTGGCCCGGACCTCTGGAATGCAAATTACGACAGTATTTTGCGTATAACAATGCCAGAAGAAACTTTCCTGGTGGGATGCGCAGACGAGATTCGTGCGATCATTATAGCGAGAAACCAAGAGCTCGCCCAATTGCGACTGGCCCAAGTAATGCGTCGTGTTAACAGCTGGATGATGGAGCATGGTCTGCACTTGGCTCTGGAAAAAACTTAGATTGTTCTGATATACAAGAGACACCTTACTCCTGCCCCTGAGATGCTCTTAGAAGAAGAGAATATAGAAGTTAAAAATACCATTAGGTACTTAGGCATCATGATTGATAGGAAGTTGAGTTTTCAAAATCATGTTAAATAAACTGTGTGTGTGTGTGCATTGTATATATATATATATATATATATATATATATATATATATATATATATATATATATATATATATATATTAGCAGTTATTACTCGTATCAGTTCATTCCAACAGTAGCAGTATATTAGTTCATTCCAACAGTTGAAGGGCGAAATGTGAACCCAAAAACATCTCTCTCTTCAACTGTTGTTGGGTTCACCTCGTCAATGCTAGATGAGATTCTAACGAAACATTGGGACTGCGATTTTATGCACTGCAGAAAGAACGGATGTACTCCAGATAATAACTATTCATTATATTTTTCCATCCGTGAAGTAATACTTATTACTATATATATATATATATATATATATATATATATATATATATATATATATATATATACATATATACATATATATATATATGTATATATATATATATATATATATATATATATATATACATATATATATATATATATATATATATATATTTTTTCATTCTCTCATATTTTTTTTTGTGTTTTCTCTTTGATTGACAAAGACCACTGTGTGATTGAAATATATCATTGGTTAAGTGCTTTTATGTGTTTCTATTTCAAGACTACAGAGTGAACTCTTACCAAGGTACGTCTGTCAGTCTCCTAGTCCAAAAAATTTATATATATATATATATATATATATATATATATATATATATATATTGGTTTGTTTTTAGTCTCACCGTCGATCACGACTATAGACTACCCACTTTACGCGAGAGTTGAGATATTAACGCTGACGTTAAAAGGGAAAAAAATTATAAATAAGCTGAATCTTTATGAAAGAATTTATTATGAAACATAAACTTCAGAATCGGAACTGACGGATCCCAGCCGTAAAAGGACGCGAAATACGAAAACTTAAAAAAGAACGTTTTACCACTACAAAGCTTAAACTCTAAAATAAGGCGCATCAAACTTTGAAAGAATGTAAAACGTAATGTGACGAACTTTTAAGAATGTTGTGGAAATTTTAATATCGTTGTGTTCACTCCAGCTGGTCTTCTCCACTTTGGCTTTTAACTTTTCCCTCCTGGCTCTAAATGTTCAGGTATATTGATATTTTCCACAATACTATTACATTTTACTCTTGTTATTTACATAAGTTAAGTTGGTTTTATTAACAATTTCTTTGCACCACATGGTCTACATCGAACTCCACAAGGTTGAACATTTCAAAAAATTTATTATTAGTTATACAAATTTGTTAGGTATGATATAGCTTTCTTGATATTGAAATAATGCTTAAAGTCTTGACTAATCACCCATTTTATTTTTCAATTTTTAGCTCAACTTGTTGTGGGCCAAATTTTCAAAACTTGTGTAATTTCAAGTTACACATAAATTCTAAAATTTACCATTCTGTAAGCAATAATCATGTTACAGATTCTCTCAAGATATATCATATATGTATTTATATATATATATATATATATATATATATATATATATATAATACGTTATAAATAGAATGATTGATTGTCGAACATAAAACATTTAGTAAAACAACCTTTACGTGGTTAAATATTTAAAATTATTTTGCTGTGTTGGAAATAAACGTTTTTGAAACAATGTTATTAAACTGTCCACTTACAGTGAGTAAGGAGACACGTGGTCAATCAAGGTAAGTAGAGCTGATGAAAGTCACGTTGTCGTTTAAGTAAATTAGAAGTCAAGACATTCCGTCTGATTTGATTTCATTAACGTACAGAATAACGAACTCCATCGTGACAAGTTTTGTGCTTTAAGTTCGCCCCAATCTGAGTGCTCGCGCGGGTGTGTGTGTGTGTGTGTGTGTGTGTGTGTGTGTGTGTGTGTGTGTGTGTATGTGTGTGTGTGTGTGTG